>JAQQAE010013932.1:0-12569 GCA_029823295.1 Pseudamia nigra | reverse complement strand
ATCTTTGAGTCCATCTCATGAAAAATGGGATCAAAAACAAAAGTGTTGCGTTTATATTTTTGTTGAGTGTAGTTAGTTGTCAAATGCTCCTTCTGTTGTTTTTGATTTGTGCCTTTTGTTGGCCTTACCTCCACTTTTTTTTTGAGATATGCTTGCGCCACCAAATTTAAAAGGAGCTAATATTTTTTTCCATGAAATGATAAAATGTCGCAGTTTCAACATCTGATATGTCACTTATTTTCTTTGGGAATAAAACATGAGTTGTAAATGAAATTAACTTTACTGCCAGTGAGTCCATCACTACACCTCACACGAGAGAGTAGGCATAAGCAAACACAGCGTTTAAAAAATAAATAACCTGTTACTGGAAATATTTGCCCATTTCACAATCAAGGTACACAGGATGAATATGGACTCTGCTCTCTTCAAATTAGGAAACCGGATGTTCTCACATAACTATAAAACATTAAATGAACAGGCAGATCATCAGTTAGACGTTGCATTGCGACTGACCTGCAAATCTCTGTCGACTGCCTTTACATGAGAGCGATTCCAACAAACAGACATGTTTGCAGCGCGTGCTACTCTCCTCGTCTGCTTGGTGTGTGCGAGCCCCGCTTCGTATGCTCTGGACTGTGAAGAAGCGAAACAGCCTTTGGATCAGCTGGATCCTCGTCACTATCATGGCCGCTGGGCTCTAGTTGCAGCCACTTCGACAAACCCTTTTGCTGTGAATGTGTACAAACGATGGGACAGTGTAGCTGTTGATATCTACAATTCTTCTTACACTGAGAGCATCCGTCAAGGCGATCGGTGCGACTCTGACCCAAAAACCTTCTCAGTTAATGGCACCACTGTCCATGCAAAGTCTCTCAGAAGTGATATTAACATCACAGGGACCTTCTACCAATCACATTCTGACAATATGCTATCGAAGTGGAATGTGAAGACACCAGACTATGAGATGATATATTTGTTTCTGTGCAGTAGGAAGCGAACGGTGGACCACAGTGTTCTGGAAAATTTTAAGGTTCTGGCAAAGTGTCTGGAGATGTTCCCGCCGGTAGAGTTTGATTCGGAAAGGGAATTGTGTGAAGAACAGGTGATCTCAAGCTAAAGACACAAGAAATACTTCGAGTGTGTGATGTGCATAAATAAGTTCAAACCAAACAGTGTCATTTCAGTTTTATTAAATCAGAAAATATTTAGTGCCCAGCAAATTTAATATAATCACCAAAAACAATGTTTATGTTTCTGTAATGGTTAATCCACTGCTATGTGCAACCTCTTTCATCAAAATGATATTTTTGAAGATAAAATATAATTATTGTTGTTGAATTTTGGATTAAAATGCCGCATTGCAGTTATTTAATTGCATTTCTGAGCAGCTGAATTAGATTTAATGTTATGTTTAATGTTATGCTTGATTACTGTCTGATTTCTTAGAGAAACCTAACGTGCTGGTTCAAATTTGGGTATAAAATCATTAAATTAGTTTGGAGGAACAGTCCATCTTTTCACTACCCCAGGATCCACATGGGCAAAGGGTCCTCTCCTCTCTGGTATTTTCTGTTTTGTGGAACCAGGACTTTAATACCCAAACGACTTCCTGTTTACAGTACAGGATGGTTTTACCTGTGCACGTCCTCCTTTTCCTCACCTCGATGTTCGTGAGCTTTTCAGCTCCTCTCCTCTGTGAAGACCTGCTCCGGCCGTTAGATCAACCGGACCCTCATCATCTGGAGGGAAGGTGGGCTCTGTTTGCAGTCCGACTGAGCCACCTACCTCAAACAAAAAGACGGTGCCACTGTTCATCATCCCGGCAATGCGAGCACAAGCAGTGTTAACCTCCACCTCCACGGGAGGTTGAGCAGACTGAGATGGAGGAGTTCAGAGGAACTGGAGTGTCTGAGGATGCCTCAACCCGCTGTGATGGATCCCACCGAGGAGGAGACAACAGGTGACACCACTGCTCAAAAAGAAGAAACCGAGGGACAAAATGACTGAAGGACAATTAGAATAATGGCTCATAATGTGCTGATCTGTAGATGTGGTGTGGTGATTTTAAAATGCTGCTGACATACTCAACTGAAACAATGTTCTCTGTTGTGTTTTTACTAGAAATAAAGCTAATGAGAGCTCCTGTTGAAATCCAAGTTGCCCAAAGGGATTTTCTTGTCCCCCTTTAGTACATTTACTTTTTACATGTACGTCAATACGAAAAATTTGTGAATGTAGATGTTTTCCGGAATACTGTACCTTTTACTCCTAGTTACATCTGAGGTGGCAAAAATGGACTTGGCTACACTTCCAAATGATGACAAACAGTAGAAAGCAACAAAATGATCAAATACACAAAAATGAACAATGAGCAACATTAACAACACCATTAGCTAAAAATGAACAGTGATCAAGCAGATTAACAAACGTGACCAAAATAAGCTACAAATGTGAACATGGAAACAAATGAGAAAATATCATCAAGTAAATGAACAAAAATGAGCAAAAACATACAAATAAGCAAATTTTTATTATGTCAAGTTATTTTTTTCATGTTGAATATTTCATGTTATTGATGACAAATATGATTTTATATCGTTTTTACCTGTAGATAAATAACCTGTGAAAAACATAATATATTAGACTATAAATTCCACGTAATGAAGTTACTCAGAACTGAAGAAGCCACATGGATGAAAGGTGAAATGTCTTCAGAAACATATATCAGATCAGAAGCTGAAGGAAAACCTACAAGATAAGGTTGACCTGTATGACTGAGAATCTCTACAGACAAATAATAAGATGCCCCGTTTAATATAAAACAGTTTTATACAATATATGTGGGACATTCTGGTTCAATAGCAGTCCGATACTAAAAAACAATTAGATATTCACACTCTTAATTTTTATTAATGTCATGTTATGATCTGTTCAATCCAAACACATTAGTTCAGATAGCATTAAATTAAATATATAAAATATCCTCCTTTTTATGTGACTTTTTATTGGCTAGTGGCTGTCCCAATGAATGACAATATTATTTAATTTTTATTTTGTGTTTATTTACGTGTCTTTTTGGTTTATTTTAAAGGGAAGTTGAAATATTCAACTTGAGCTTGTGGTTTTTGTTATGAATTCAAGACATACTGTATACGTAAAAAAAAAAAAAAATTGTCCCAAGATGAGTTACGGTCCATAAGTGGCGCCTGTTTTCAGCTACAAACACCAAATGTTTTACCAACAATAAAGACAGAATTCCTCCCTCTAAAGGCCACATGGTGAGCATAGAAGTATTGTTTTTATGTAATTATGCTGTGAAATCTGACAAATCAAAGGTATTTTTAAGACAGTCAATTCTGCTAATAAATAAATGTTTCTGCTGTTGTTGATAGATGCCACATTTTTATTTATGAACATCTTATTAAATCTGTGAATTTTAGCCCAGCACTGCTGAGTTTTGTTAAAAATTTGCCCAAATTGTCACTAAAGCAGCCACTACTTAATATAGTAAAGTTACAGCTATGACCTGATTGTTTTTTGATAATGACAAAATTAATTGATGTCAGTTATTATCACATTTTTAAACACAAAGATAATTCTTATTTCTGCTTTATCATGTATTTTCCCAGGGAGAGAAAAAAATATAAAAATGCCTAGGAAAAAATAGAAATCAGGACTTCAACTACACCTGTGTTGTATGTTTGGTGACCCTAGACCTCTCCGTTCATGGGTAATTACACCAACAAGAAAATCAGATCATTTAAACTTTGACCTTTAGCTCACGACCAAGGTCACCCATTTTCCAACTCGACCGGGATCTTGACCGTGTACAAATTTGGTGCAAGTTTTGTGACCCTAGACCTTTCCATTCAAGAATGACCACTTTAGTAAATGACAATATGCCATCAGCCTCTCAAGGCTCAGGGGCAAAAAGTGGGCAGAGCACTTGAAGGGGTGCAGGGAGCGATTGAGGAATGACCCTGTGAGATTCCAAGAATATTTCAAAAAGGAAAGAGACAGATATTAGAAACAAATAGAAGGAAAGCTGAAACCCATCAATGAATTGTAGGTAGAGAGAAAAGAAGGGTCAAGTTGCAAGGGAGCAAAACACCACGAGGTCACAGGAGATTTTTGAAAGCACAGAGAAAAACAAATTCCCCGGCTTCCACACCACCTGGCACCTCCGGTGAAGGTGATCAAACACCAGGACTGGTACCAAAGCCAACACCAGAGATAAAACGAGGGCCTACACCAAGGCGCACTCTTCCAGGACAGAAAAGGGCAAGAGTAAGAGCATGTAACTACAGAAAAATGCAGAAACTAGAAAGCACTCGGCTAGCGCAGACCTCCGCCAAGGCAGGTCATTTCCCCCATGTGACATTATTAGGTCCTGTGTCCGCAGGGAGTGTTTTTCGTGCCCACAGCACTCTCAGCATTAGTTCGTGGGTGCTACTACCCAGCGCTTTGCCCAGTTTTTTGTTGTAACCCTATCTGTAAAACATACGTGCTCACTGAATGATTTATCACATTTAATGAGAATCAGCTTTTATAGTTAATGGATTTTTTTCACTTGCTGTCATGTGTCTTGAAGGCTTGTGTTTTTACTTGATGTCTGCATCTGTGAGTTTAACTCTGATGACAATTTCAAGCAACTTATTTGTTTTGACCATGAAATGAGTGCTGTGACGTAATGCCCCGTCTTCTGCTGCTTCCTGCAGCCTCCGGAGTTGGAAGGTGGGCTGCCCCGTCAAGTTGGGAATAAGACTGAATGTGCCTTACTGGGATTCGTCCTTGACCTCCGTAGAGACTACCAGACTATCCGCAATGAAATCCCTGAGGAGAAACTCTTCAAGGTGTACACCTTCAACTCTGTGAGGAAGTCTATGAGCACTGTGCTGAGGAACCACCATGGCAGCTACCAAATCTTCAGCAAGGGGGCATCTGAGATCCTCTTAAAGAAGTATGTTCACCGTTACTTTCTTACAAGTGTGTGCTTCTAAAAAAACTAAATCAAATAACTTGTCTGTCTGTCCAGGTGCTGTAAGATCTTGTCAGCCAGCGGTGAGGTCATAACGTTCAAACCTCGGGACAGAGATAACCTGGTGAAGAAGGTGATTGAGCCAATGGCATCTGAGGGACTGAGGACCATCTGCCTCGCCTACAGAGACTTCCCCACCACTGATGGAGAGCCAGACTGGGCCAATGAGGCCCAAATTCTCAGTGGGCTCACCTGCATCGCTGTGGTTGGCATTGAGGACCCTGTGCGACCTGAGGTACGTCAGCCACACAGAGTAAACCTCCAGTGACAATAAAATACGTGCATTCAGCTCTGTATCTCCAAAGAGCCTGATCCAAACAAGCTTTGCACGTGGGTAGTCAGGATAGGGGGAGGGTTACTATGGCAACCACCACATAATTTGCATATTTAATTAGCTAATTAACTTGGTAATTGCACAAAAATCAAACTGTGTTAACCTATAGTAGCAAAACTACTATAGCTAGAGGCATCAAGTTTTAATAAGTGATAGGTTGGACTCCAGGACACCTCACACTCAAATGACCTATTAATAGGGTCCGAAATTATTAATTATATTGAACCGACATACATTTCTAGTTCTCATTGAGGTTGAAAATGTCACATATCCTAGGATTATTGATAATGCTGATTGAAATATGCTGTGGCCTTAAAGGAAGAAGGTGAAGGTTATGCTCAGTTTCAGGGTCGTATGTGTGTCATTGGCTAAAAGCTAAAAGCTACTGTACCGTAAGAAAGAGGCATCAAATTTTAATATGTGAGAAATTAGACACCAGGACACCTGTCACTCATCAAATGACCTTGACCATAAAAATCAGTAGGGTCTGAAATTATTGTATGTTGACCTAGATTTCTAGCTACGTAGTCAGGCTGAAAATGTTGTATAGCAGTGTTACTGTGACTGACTGTTTAAGTTTGTGGTTTAAGGAAAACATTTGAATGCCGATACTATATATAATCCTTTTAAAGGACATATGTTTTTTATTCTCACTATTCTGTTCTCCTCAGATAGTGTCATTATTTGTTTTTACTCATGTTTTATGCCCCTCAGGTACCAGAAGCCATTAGGAAGTGTCAGCAGGCCGGCATCACAATCCGTATGGTGACTGGAGACAACATCAACACGGCTCGGGCCATCGCCACCAAATGTGGCATCCTGCATCCTGCAAGTGACTTTTTGTGTCTAGAGGGAAAGGAGTTCAACCGACTGATCCGCAATGAACTGGGAGAGGTTAGTTTTATCCTGTGTCAGTCCAATGCGTCAGATTGATTTGAGTGATGAGACACTCGATACATGGGGCCAACTGTAAATGCATCCGTTTGGATCGGGTGATACAGATGTGTCTTTTGTGGCCAGTTCTGTTTGGATCTGACTTTTACACCAATCTATAGCGTACAATGTAGCGCACATGTTCATTCAAAGAAAAGCTATCAGCGATGACCTGATGGTTGAACCCACACTAATATTAATGTCTGGAGGACAGTATGCTTCAGCGTTCTCAGCTCTGGTGCAAAATGTGACAAAAGTTTTCAAATCTTGTTTTGATCCAGTGCAGATATAACTCTGCTATGTCACAGCAAATGCCACTGCTCACTTCTGCTTATGCTGGTTTTTGCCGCTGAGAACACTCTTACGTAGTGATGTGTGGAGTACACAGAAACAAAACTCAAGTAAAAGTGCTGTTACTTTGTAATTCTAACCACTCTAGCAGAGGTAAAAGCACTCATAAAAATAAGTACTTGAAGATTAAAAAAAATGCATATGAAGAAAATTTAAGTCATGAATAACTTCATGACTTAAACAGATTATTAATCATTTAAGTAATAACACTATAAAGTCCACATTAATTGTGATGAATAAAGTGACAGATCCAGAACCAGGCGGATGAAATAAAATAGATAAAACACTTGATTTGCCCATTTTGTTGCCTCTTTTTTTTATTTTGGTGCAATGTTGTCGCTTATTTTGTTCACTTCTGTAGTTTTAGGCTGACAAAGAACAGGGCATATAATGGCTGCTCTTCCTTGACATTTGGAGGAAAACATATTCACTCGTCAGTGGAAGCAATGGAAACTCCCACCTTATTGTATCTCAGGATGAATATGTGTTCAGACCTTACATGAATATCTAGTGATGGACAGGTGAAGCCTCATGAGCCACTGAGGCTTTCCCTCCATGATTCAAAGCTTTCAAGGCTTTATTTCAACAGTGGCATCTAGTGGCCAATGGAAGTCATAGCAACCCTTGTTTTAATCTCACGTCAGCAATAAAAATTCAGAACAGGCTGTGTGGACATTTTAATTTACAGATGTTTTTCATCATTCATGCTAATTGATGATTACATCACCTTTACACATTAAAATGAATACGTTTGTTGTTGGATGCTTCGGGTTCATTCACACTAGGTCTGTTTGTTCCAAATCTAATGCAAGTTCTGAGCAAGTGCAGGATGTATTTAAGATGCATTCCGGTCTGGCCTGATCTGACTAGCTCACCAACACCTTCATATTGTCACAGATTCTTTCAGACCGGGACAGATTTTTTTATCCAATACAATATTTTGAATTAATATATTCGTCTTCTTTTGTTTGCAGATTGAACAGGAGCGTATTGATAAGATTTGGCCGAAGCTGAGAGTCCTCGCCAGATCCTCTCCAACAGACAAACACACCCTGGTCAAAGGTGAGACATGCCTCCCACTCGTCTGACAGGAAGTGGGGGGGGGGGGACAGATCAGACAGGCAGTGACAAAGTGATGAACCACAACAATGGCAGCTACAGACAATCAGACAGACTGACAGGAGTGTGTCTGTGTGTCGTCCTCTCAGGTATTATTGACAGCACGCTGGTGGAACAGAGGCAGGTTGTCGCGGTGACGGGAGATGGAACAAATGATGGCCCCGCCCTCAAGAAAGCAGATGTTGGCTTTGCTATGGTAACAACTGTTGATGACTTTATTAAACATCTGTTTGTGTGTTAAATGTAATTACATTCACAGTTAGTTTTTGTTTGTCAAACAAACATAAAATTAATCCCGATGGGTTCAGCCCTTATGTTAAGGATTATTTAATCATTTCAGATTGGTGGTACCGCGTGAATATTCCAGTAATTATCATATATGAAAATATTATTTCATCCTACAATATATTCCTCTTGTTTCTGCTGACATCTGATAGTAACACATTATTACTACCAGCATGTACAAGCGGTTTGAAAACCACTGGAAGAGGGATTGAGAATTAGTTCCAGTTGACATTGAGAACTACGGCCAAATCTGTGACATGGAAATGGAATTGTTGTTTTCCTCTACTATTTTTATTGAATTTTGTTACTTTTTTATTACAAGTGGCTCAGCACAACTCCTGGTGTCTACGAAAATAAAGATAACAAAACAGTTAGTAAACTGGTCCGAGACAAAGCAACCAGTACACAGCGGACTTGTAACAAAATAAAACCGGGAGTCCAAATTCTCAGAAACTGTCCATGTGAGGACTGATGCAATCAGGTCACGTATTCCATAGGAAAGTAATCCATAATGATTTGTGTAAGGGGTGTTTTAGTGAGAGACTTATCATTTATCCAAGACATGAAGACATTTTTCCTTGCAGGATATGTAAAGATATCATAAAGTCTTTTCAAACAATAATTTCCCAACCTGGATGTCCCAATAGAAGAGGTAAAGTTTCTTTCATTGATGACGACATCATTTTTGAACCTAAAAAAGAAGACTTAAAAATATGCTTTAGGCAAGTACTTCCATCCCCGTATGTCAAAGCAGGTATTTACAGTTTGGATGAGAGAAAACAGAATCATCCTCCATGAAAAGACACAAGTATCCAGGTTATCTTGATTATTTACCCAGGAGTGAAGTCTCTGGCTTTGGAGACAAAGTCAGAGAGGCTAGGTTGAGATGGTCTGGACATGTGCAGAGGCGGGATAGTGAATGTGTCGGTAGTAGGATGCTGAGGTTGGAACTGCCTCAGCATCCTAGACAGAAGAGATTTATGGATGTGGTGACAGAGGACATGAAGTTAGTCGGTGTGAGAGAAGAAGATGCAGAGGACAGAGTGAGATGAAGGCAGATGATTCACTAAGGCAACCCCTGAAGGGAAAAGAAGAAGAAACATAAAACCAGAAGGTACCTCAGGCTCTTCATACTGTTGTAAAAAAAAAAAACAAGAAAAGAATGGTTTTAGTTTCACATGCAGACTGACAGCACACTGGTTCGTGGTCAGGAGTCCTGAACCATGCGGTTTACCCACTTTCTGTGTTTTTTAGGGTATTGCTGGGACAGATGTGGCAAAGGAGGCTTCTGATATCATCTTGACCGACGACAACTTCAGCAGCATCGTGAAGGCAGTGATGTGGGGAAGAAACGTCTACGACAGCATCTCCAAGTTCCTGCAGTTCCAGCTGACGGTTAACGTGGTTGCAGTGACTGTGGCCTTCACCGGAGCCTGCATCACCCAGGTGAGTCTCAACTGATGCCACTGTCAAAATAACAGAAATTATTACTTTTGTCCACTGTGGCCACGATGTTCAGTTTTATTCAGTTCATTTTTCATGTGGAAAACGTTCAGAAACATTATATTTATAGTGTATAGTGTTTTGACTTAAATGAACAGAATCATCAGGTAAAAGGAGCCATTTAAGAAGCAAAAGAGAAGAAATACTATAATCAATAAAAGTGAACAAAATCAGGTGAAAAAGGAGCATAATAAGCAAAAAGAAGAAAACTATTAAAAAGTGAACAAAATCAGAAGAAAAAAAGAACAAATCAATCAAGAAAATGACCCAAATTAGATGCGAAAAGAGAACAAAAATAAATTAAATGAGTAAAATTATCAAGAAGTTGTGAGGAAGAAAAATGAACAAAAAACAATAAAGTAAATGAGCCAAATTAAATGTAATAAGAAGAAAAAATAACTAAAATAAACTAAACAGCTGAGAAAATGCTTTAAAAAAACAAACAAAATCAAAAAAACCCAGAAGTTTTGAATTGTGTGGTTGATTCATAATTGTTCTTACACATTTTCAAAAAGCAATACAGTATAATTATGGTTGTATTTCACTACGCTGATGTACAAGACTCAAAATAAGTGACATTATTTTACAGATTGTTTGGAAATACCACAAGCCTGAAAATGTCTTAACCCCAGTTTTTGCATACTGTTGCCCACTGTTTTGTGCTTTCACAGCTGAGGCGAGGATTTTGCACACACACCTTATCAGCCCATGATCCTCCATGCTGTGAGCCAGAAGGTGGATTAAATCCCATTTAATTCCCTTTTACAGCATGACATTACTGATCTGCACCTGATTCCACCGTTCAATAGCAGTTCTCAACTCTACGAATTCGCTTCCATCGTCATAACCCTGCTCCTAAACTTGTCCATCTTCTGGCAACGAAGCACGTTAAGTGCATTCATGAAGGAGTCAGCGTCCAGTGATGGAGTAGCTTCAATATGAACAGCTCTGATGGCACAGTGGGGAAATGCACTGTACCTATCCCCCCCCCCCTTCCGACCCCCACGAGTCAATGGGAGAATTCTTTCATTGGGAAAATACACCATCTGCTGGTAGAACGTGCAGATAGTGACAGATGGCACATTTGGTCACTCCAGTCACCCATTACCTCTATCTCAGTTTAGACAACATGCGATTACAGCCACTGTCCCACTTCTTTACATATGTGTCTAAGCAGAGCCTCTGAGATGTGGAGATCCTTTACTTCCACAGCCCTCGATGATCTACTGATCTCCCTGATTCTCAGAACATCATTTTTGGTTTTATAATCCACTGCAGCATTTGTATTGAATGCACTCTGTCCATCTTGAATAGTGCAGGGGTTCAACGTTTGACGGGTGTACATTTGCTGGATCTATTTCATTTTGTTTTGCAGGTACTGATGGAATAACTTCATCTGCATCAATGTTGAGTGGCTACGTAGGTTGTCTTTCTTTCCAAATATAAGTCCCTTCCATCTAAAACCTTTGATGTCCTTTTTCCACTTGTACTTTGCCTTTGTTTGCGAAATGTGGGGGATGATAGAAGCCACAGCGTGGAGGGAAAAACTGCTCCTCATTATGTTTGTTTGGGATCTTATTGTTTGGAACCGTTGCCCGGATGCTAATGGTTGAGTGGAGTCTGTGGCGATGCTGCTGGCCTTCTTCTGCAGACAGTTGACGTGTATGTCATTGAGGTGCAATGCGTTGAGCGGTCCTCACGACGCGGTGCAGGTCTTGACGCTCAACAGCCGTGCAGCCGGGATACCACACGGTGACGCCGTTTGTGTGGACGCAGTTTCTTCTTCCACTGCGTGCTTTTCCTCTAATAATCGTTGCCTGATGTTTAAAGCTGCCGACATCAGCTTCAGCCCCTAAACGTGCAGAGGAAGTTGAAGAACTTTGTGACAGAGACGTTTTGTGGCTTCCAGTTGAGGCACAGTTGTCGATTTCGGTTGCAACGTTTTGCCACTGACTGCACCCACCCTGGCCACTGCTGTTCGAGCCACTGCCATCCAGGGAATTGTTTTTTTCATTTGATTCGTTGACTTCATGTGTTTACGTTTACTCATGTTGCGTCTGTGAGATGTTGTGGTTATAGAGCGGCCCTTTATACATATATTTCTGTGTGTTGTGACACTTTTGTTTAGTGATGTTATCCTGTGGTGGATCAGGGAGCAGTTCATTGTGTGCAGTGAAGTTTTCACACAACGCATTTAAATTCCCCAAACACAGATTTTCCTTTTGTTTCATAAACTCTTACACGTTTGGTGTCATCACTTTGATATTATTATTATTTTAATTCCCATTTTATTTTCCGTGCTTTCCCTTCTTTTCATTTCAGAACACAAAGCAGCACCATTTGTTTGATTCTTATTGACTTTTTCTTTCAGTGAACCGCTGCGTTTAAATAAACGTGGAACTCAGCAGGTCCGTGTGTGTTTTGCAGGACTCTCCTCTGAAAGCTGTGCAGATGTTGTGGGTGAACCTCATCATGGACACCTTCGCTTCCCTGGCTTTGGCCACGGAGCCACCGACCGAGGCTCTGCTGCTCAGGAACCCATATGGCCGCAAGAAGCCGCTTATCTCTCTGACCATGATGAAGAACATCCTGGGGCAAGCGATCTTCCAACTGACTGTCATCTTCACCCTCCTGTTTGCAGGTCAGTGAATGCATCGCAGTGTCAGAGATTACATGAGTAGGTCAGACGGCTGCAGGGTTTATGATATGAAGATTGAGAGATCTGCATACCTGTGTAGTGAACTTTGACTCTCCTCTTCGTAGGTGACCAGCTGTTTGACATAGACAGCGGCAGGAACGCCCCCCTTCACTCGCCACCGTCTGACCACTATACAATCATCTTCAACACCTTCGTCCTGATGCAGATCTTCAATGAATTCAACGCCCGCAAAATCCACGGGGAGAGAAACGTCTTCGAGGGTGTCTTCAGAAACCGCATCTTCTGCTCCATTATACTTGGAACCCTCATCGTACAGGTGACTGATGACGGCTGGCCTAGTTAGTGGT
>JAQQAE010013931.1:0-12569 GCA_029823295.1 Pseudamia nigra | reverse complement strand
AAATGGATCCATCTGTAACGTTTTATATATATTTTACTCTTTAAATATGAACAGCAAACAACTGCAACAAACAAGAAAATTTGTTTGTTGCACCACGCCCCCCCAGAGGGCGCGCCCCACTGTTTCAGAAACACTGATCTATAATCATGTAGGTTCAGTCACCCAGTTGCTACCATGTTACGACCATATGCACCGTATCATGCTGCTAATGGATCTATTATGAGGTTTACATGGATCTGAGGGAATATAAATGCTTGTTTAATTCTTGTTTTTTTTTTATTTTGCTTTTGTTTTATGCTACTATTTACGTTACAATCTGCCCTCGATATGTGACATAACGCTGACCCCATGGATCATATTGGATCAAAAAATATTTCACCAAATGTGGACATTGAATCAATGGTTTTGGCAATTAAAAACTGACAAATTTAAATATTTCACTTTTTAATGCTTTTAAGACTGTAAAATCCAATTGACACATCTGAAGACTATTTAAGGACCTGTAGACGCTCTGTGGAATAACAAGGACCATATGTTCATGTGTGGAGTTTCAAACTATACTGTTACAGGATATCTGTTTTTTTTGTTTATGACAGACGTTCAACATTTGAACAGCTCCCAGAGTAAACACTTTCCCTAATAATCTGCGTTCTAGTCCTGACTAAACCCGAGACAGAGAGAGGTCTGTAGCTCAGGGCAATTATCATTTATTTAATGATTTTCTGCTTTTTCCTCTTCCAGGAGTCATTAGTCTTGCACGCACCTGAAATTTACAGGGAAGAGATGTGTGTGCATGTATATGTGTGTGGAAATGAGGTTTGTGGGAGATTTATCTGCCCTGATGAAACAAGAGACAGCTGAACTCAAGGACACAAACCTGAAACTGCCCCAGTGCATTTTCTGTCAATAATAATTGACAGAAAATTAGGTGTCAAGTGAGAACGGAAGATTTTAAGAGTTTGCAGGGCAAGATAACCAACAATGTTCATCCCTGCCTTACACACCCCTAAAAAAATCCTCCTCCTGAATTAAGCTGAATAAAGAACAATAATATAACAAACCTATTTCTTCTGTACTTATACTGTAGTTTTGTCATACAATATCATGACGCCACACTCTGCTAGCGTAGGTTTGAGATGTCAGGGGACATCTGCATCAGGCGTGTGCAGATCGTCCCAGAGAATCTCTAGAGCAGAGTCACCGCCAAAATACAAACTCATATAAACTCTCATAAACACATTTAAATCAGTGCCCTGCCTGAAATAAAAATAATGTAAAAGGCACAAAAAAGGTGCATGTGTAAAAGACTGCAAAAATAAAACATGCAAGAAGCAAAAACAAGAAAAGGCATCAAATGAAAATGATACAAAAGACAAAATTGTTCCAAAAGAAACCATGTTTTTTTAAGATAAAAAAAGGTGCAAATTTTGAAAAAGATGTGACAGGGTCAAAACTGCACTAACTGACTATTTTATTAGGTACAACTTGCTAGTACAGTGGTACCCCGGCTAACAAACGCTTCTGGTAACAAAAAAATCTGGATATCGAAGAAAGAAATCGGCCAAAAGTTTGAACTGGCTAAACGGAAAAATTCAGGTAACGCAAGAGATAGACCCAAAAGTGAACTATCACCCGGACGTAAACAGTCAACACAATAACATGTGAAAGCTCCCCCGGGATGTAATAAGCCAAACGCTAACCACGAGTAGCCCGATGTCGCTGCTACAAAGCTGTCTGCTCCTTAACAGTACTGTGGTCTGGGTATTAGGCTAACAACACTCCGGTGTTGTTAGCCGGCTACGTAGTGTTGTTATCTTACAACAGCAGAAGCTCCGCATCCAGTGTTGTTGTGTTAGCCGGCTACAGAGTGTTGTTAGCTTACAACGGCAGAGGCTCCTGGTCCAGTGTTGTTGTGTTAACCGGCTTCAGAGTGTTGTTACACTTAACAACACCAGAACGGATTATTTCGTTTTACATGTATTCCTATGGAAAACCCGGCACCGGCTAATGATTGTTTCGGCCAACGAACATGACGCCGGAACGGATTACATTTGTTAGCCGGAGTACCACTGTACTGGGTTCGACCTCCACTGTGGCCATAAAGGGATGGACATGGTCAGCAGTAATACTCACGTAGCTGTGGCATTTAAACGATGCACGGTTCGGACTAAAGCCCAGATCAGTCTGAAGAGTTCATACAAGGTAGGATGGATTCATGCTTTTCATGTTGTCAAGCCTTACCTCAACATCCAAATGTCACAGTGGAAATCCAGACTCACTAGACAAAACAACATTTCCATCCTTCTGTTGTCCACTTTTATTGAGTCCATGTGAATTGTTGCCTATTCTTAACTGACAGCAGTGTCACCATGTGTGATCTTCTGCTGCTGTCGTCCATCTGCTTCAAGGTTTGACATGTTGGACGTCCACAGATGCTCTTCTGCATCACTCAGTTGCAACAGGTGCTCATTTGAGTTGCTGTAGCCCTTCCATCAGCTCCAACCAGTCTGACCATTCTCCTCTGACCTCAACAAGGTATTTTCATTCAGAGAACTGTTTCTCACTGGATATTTTCTCTTTTACAGACTATTTTCTGTAAAACCTAGAATTGCTTATGTGGGAAAACCCAGTAGATCAGCACTTCAGAGCTCTATAAATCAGTTTACTTCCCCATTCTCATGCTCAGTTTAAACTTTAGCAGGTCATTTTGACCGTATCTACATGACTAAAACCACTGAACTGCTGCCATGTGGTTTGATGATTAGATGTTTGCATTAATAAGTCGTTTTAATAAGTGTACCTAATAAAGGGGGGCAGTAGGAGTACATCAGAAAAAATAAGGCAAGCACCTACAACCTCTGATTTTGGAATTTTGTGCTTACTTTTACATTTTAATTTGACTTAATGTTGTGAAAGCATACACCAATTAAAATAAATAAAATGAATAAAAAAATGTATTCCGAGATAAGTGTAATTTTTAATCTGCAAGGGTTCGTGAAATGCACATATTCACGTGCAAATGCATGTTTACATGTGTTGTTTTGTACTGACCGACTGCTTCTTCAGGTGTCCAGTAGCCTGATGTGTCACAGATTCGAGGTGAAGTTGCCTCAAACGCATACTGATGGAAAACGCCATCTTTCTCACAGTCGCCACAGTTCACACCAGAAACATGGAAGGAGGAGCTGAAATAAAAGGAAACAAAGCAGCTGTTTATCAAGTAACTATGGCCCCATCCATGCTCTCATTCAAAAACAAATGAAGCTATAGGTTCACCAGACTGGGCATATAGGTTGACCTTAGCACTAGCACATTTGAAAACAAAAAGTCAAAGGTCAAGGCCATGGGGTCATAGAAGTCCATGGGGTCATAGAAGTCCATGCTGTGATTTGAAATCAAGCTTTATTCAGTAAATGTGCCAAACAGGTTGATCTAGTGGAACACATAATGCTATGTCTTTGGAGACTAAAGGTCACTAGTTTAAGGTCACAGGGTCATAAAGCTCTAACTCAAAAACAAACCAAACTTGGCATAGTTCGGACGAGCACCTGTGGCTAGATGAAAGGTCAAAGGTTAAGGGAACTAGTTCCTAAAAGTTCACATATAGCCACTTTATTATCAGAACAACCACCAAAATTTGTGGATCAGGATTTATCCTTCAGTTCTCATATAAAACAAATGTCCAAAACTGCCTTCTTTCATCTCCGTAATATTGCCAAAATTAGAAATGTACTGTCCCGAGGAGACGCAGAAAAATTAATCCATGCATTTGTTACGTCTAGACTGGATTACGGTAACTCACTATTGGGAGGATGGATCCAAATAAAGACATCTTGCTACTTAATTTGGAAACATTATTTTATGTCCAAGGATATTTATTCATGAATGTATTATGTATTTTTACTGTTCCTTGACTATGGACTATGGATGACTATTATTTTGATAATGTCCAGTTCTGTAGCTCACATAAGTCATTTTTTCCCCATACAGCTTAGGAATCCTGTCCTGTTATGCTGGACACAAAGAGAGATCATTCTGGTGTCAGGATGTGCACCTTTGGTAGAGCGCCCCCCTCACAGGCGGTAACCAGTAGATAGAGACAGAATCTCGGCTCTGCTCTGTCACTATGGGGGCCAGAGGGACTGGGGAAGGTTGGCGGTCCATCAGCCAGTTCTGGTAAACCAGATCCAGATAACAGTGCATCCGGGCCACTTGGTTTGGGGTGAAATGGTTGGTGCAGTTGTCATCTGATGTAAAAAGAAAAGAGGTTGATACAATCATACTTTTCTTACTGCAATGCTAATCAGCAGTTTTGAAGTCAAGTTTTATGTGGTAAGTTTACTTTTGTGAAAGGTCTATCTCCACCATGTGTCCTCTCAAAAAGCATCATGAAATACAAGTCCTAAATTTGACCTTGTTCTGTAAGTTGTTATTCATTTTAGCATGTTTGCCACTGCACCTGCTTTTAACTGTGAATAAGGTAGACAGTGTACCTGTGTAACTCATGTAATTGCTGTAAGGGGTGTCTTGGTATGTGATCACGCCACACGTATCATTGATAGCTCCAGGGTCATGACAGACTTTGGACTTAGGTGTCGGAGCCGTGTCGGCACAAAGGTCTCCTGTCTCCATGGACGGGGTGGTCTCCTGAAATGACATATTCAAAATTACATTCAGGGAATTAAAAAGTTGTCTTGATGACGGCACGCTTTTTATTCTGTCTTATGCTTTCTACATCATTTTCATCTTTTACATCGTTTGTGACTTTGTCAGTTTAATATCTTTTCACATCTTCAACATTATTGTTTGTCTTTTACATTGTTTTCTTTTTTATGTCCTTTAGGTCATTTTCTGTATTTTTGTGTCTTATACTTAATTTTCATCTTTACACATCTTTTCACACAGTTTTTGGCTTTTTGCATCCTTTAGTCCTTTTTTAAAGGTGCATTCTATGACGTTTGGAAACGAGCTAGTAACTGGTCATTTGTGGCAGACTGCTACTGGATCTCACAGTTGCCAAGCTAGTATGTCTGTCTATCGTTTGGTTGCTTTTTTCCCTGTACCAGATGTTGAAGGAATCTGAAATTCAGACTCTTCTTGGTCTTCCTAGTAACTACTCCTACAACTGATTTCAACTCTGCTCTTGACTGGTTGGTCACCTGTCTAATCATTTATAGCAGACCGCTACAAACAATCCGTTACTGACTAGGTTCCCAACATTGTAAACTGCATCTTTAATGTTTTGCATCTTTTTTGTCATTTTTGCCTTCCACTATGCTTTCTGACATTTTCATCTTATTATTTTAGTCTTTTAAGACCCTTTTGTCTTGTTGAGGCTATTCAGAATTATTTACAACCACAAATAACGTGGCTTCCTCAACACTCACACAACCAAAATTCTGTCTTTAAGCATGAATAAAATAACGTTTTGGCATCTATTGTGACAAATATTTTCAATGATGATGAGAACATTTTAATCTTTAGAATGTTTTGGCCGCGTCTCCCAGCTCTGTTAAGACTGTGGTGTCCAATTATTGCCAGAAAGGGATGAGACACTGCAGGTTTTCTTTTCATCCAATCAGTGGTAAGAAACTCAGCAAAATCGCCTGCTGAAGAGACTGATTGGAAAGAACAAGTGCAGTGTCTCTCCCCTCTATAGCAATGATTGGACACAGAGGTCAAATACTGTAAAGTATCAGCAAGTGGGGACATAAGTCATGCAACATTATGGGTGAGTACATACAGTACAAACAGTACAAATAGTATTTTTGGCATAAATACAAGATAACTGAAAGTACATGCAGGAATAGTCTGGCTACACAATCTTACCTGACATGGGTCATCACAGGAGTCCCGCTCACTCACCCCCTTAAAGACATGGTACAGTCCAAAGATGTGGCCCATCTCATGGATCATGGTGTTGTGGTGACCCATTGTACCAAAGTAGGATGGGTTTAGGACCATCCCGCCTACCAACAAGATACCAACTTTAAACATGAAACCTGTTATATTGATATTTTTATTTCACAAATAAGAGTGATCTGAGGATGACAACCCAACCCCACAACACCAGAAAACCTGGTACTTGTCAGTGATGGTACTCAAGATTTATTGATTTTGCCTGTTGACAGCAGAGGAGGTGAATTGTAATTGAAGCATTTATGAGCATTTACAGGAAAATTTCTGTTTTCTAGTTCCATGCTGACAAGTTTGGTGAAAAACACTGAATGGTTTTCCAATTAGACTCCGGAACCAAAATGATGACGGACAGATGCTGAATGCTATATCCCCTTGCATTACATGCCGGGGATGAAAAGGCTTGTGTTAAGTGAAAAATGCCCCGAAACCTCAGCTTCTCATGTTGACAAGCATCCATTCTGCAGTGCCCTTTTGTAAGAAAATCAGATTTCTATGGTCTGTCTCTGCACATGTCTCAAAGAATCCAAATACAGTATGTGGTTTGGTTATTTAACTCCAGAGAGTAATGCAATCACCAGTTTTACTCCGTGTCCCCTGACTGTAGCTAGCTGGCATTTACCAAGAGGAACCAGACCACCGCAGTGAAACAGCACTGTGACATTTAAAACCAATTAGGAAATAAGTAAAACTTTAGCACTTAAACCAAAAACAGGAAACGGGAACACTGTGAAGAAGCCATGGAAATCAACTGTTAAGGTTTACTGTGAATACAATAGGATCTAAGCTCTGCAGAAACCTTCTAGCCAGTATTTTATTTACATCTTCCAATAAATAAAAGATGTTACACGCCATGTAAATCATAAAAGTACAACAGAAAACATACTAGAATACCATGGATGATCGGGGTAAAAAGCATGAATCTTAACCTCAAAATAGCATGCACTGATGTGTAAAGCAGAATGTTTATGGTTTGGCAGCTCTTTGTGTTTAAAGGACTTTAGTTATCACTTTATAGGATTTGAAATAGCAGTTAAAATTTATGGGCAGCAAATTCATTGATGTAAAAAAAACGGTACAGGATTCTGGATGAGACCCTGATGGAGAATAAGGAGATCGACAGGTTTCTTAACGGTCGAGAGACATTGTAACAAGGAAGCAGAGGGCGGTCAGGAAGATGTAACAGAAATCACTCCGCAAAGTGGTCTTGTTTGTTCCCATGCACTCATGAAACTCTTATTCTAGTATTATAACATGTTTATGTCTGTGCAATGATATGCTTAATCCTCCTTTTTCTTTTCTTCACCACCTACAATCCTTCACATCCTGTTTCTTGGGTACAAGTTCATCTCATTTAAGTTAACAGAGGTCAGTTGAATTAGGTAAATTCAAGGGAAATGTACGAGAGAATTTAAGTAAAACAAATGTGTTCAATATTACAAGGAAGAAGGGAAAATTTAAAAGATTATGTTGTTTAAAAATCTACAAGAAAAGAGCTGATTGTCTGGGATCCATCCATCTTCTGCTCCTTATTCAGGTCCTGGTCATGGGGGCATAGAGGCCCAGATCTCCCTATCCCTGGCCACCTGCTCCAGCTCCTCTGGATGGACACCCTGTCACCACAGCTGAGGGTAAATATGTGAACTGACTGGTAAATAGAGAGCTGTGCCTTTTGGCTCAGCTTCCTCTTCAGCACAGCAGACTGGTACAGCATGATGCTGCTTCAATCTGTGATGCAAATCGCCCCAGTGTAAGCTGGAGGTCACGGTTCAACAGAGGCAAACAAGACCACATCCTCTGCACAAACCAGAGATGAGATACTAAGACACTTGCCACAAACTCTTTGGTAAGCTTCTATTCTACTCCCTCTGAGCACCCCACTGAGACTATAGTTGTATTGTTTGTGTTGGATCTGAGGTTCAGCATTGACTGTCCTCTCTAACACCTTGCATAGACCTGGCATAGGCAGAGGACTATCATCCCCCTTTGGTTGGAACACAACCCCGGTCCACCTTTATAAAGAAGAGGAATCACCACCCAGTCTTCCAGCCAAGAGGCACGACCTACAGTACACCCAGAAAACCATGTGATACTGAAGAAGTAAGAGAAGTAAAATATTTTTCAGGAAAAACTGTCATGTTAGGGGCCCTAATATACCATTTAGAGTCAAAGGAACAGCAGAGACTTTCAGAGGCATCATTTTGACGGCTGAAACAGAAGTGGGACCCATCTTAGTTTACAGTTTGGTTCATGTGGTAGTTGGTGGCAAATGTGTCTCCACGATTACTTGGCCAGAGTCAGAGGCAGTTCCTGCATTTATCTTGCTATAATTAGCATTCCAACCTTCCACTTTGACTTGGGTCACTACCTACATTTACCGATCTATGTTCCTACCCTTATGGTCATGAGCTTTAGGTTGTGACTGGGCTCTCCCATAGAGATAGGATAAGAAGCTTGGCCATCTGGATGGAGCTCAGAGTAAAGCCATTGCTCCTCCACATTGAGAGGAGCCAGCTGAGGTGACTCGGGCATCTGATATGGATGCCTCCTGGATGCCTTCCTGGGGAAGTGTTACAGGTGTGTGCAACCTGGAGGAGGAATATCCTTACTGGTACTTCCCATAAGTCCACAATTCATAGCAAAATCATCTCTATCTCTGTTAAACCTCTGCTCTGTAATGTATTACAGTTATGGGAGTTAGAAAGTCCTGGCCTGATGTCCACTACAGGACATTAAAGAAAAGTTGTGTTTTTAAAGGATTAAAATAACTATGCCTTTAAAAAAAAACTTACTAAAATGAAGTCAAAACTTTTATATTAAAGATAAAGAAAAAAATTAGATTTTCAGCAACAGAAACATATCATCTGCATAAAAGTTATTGACTTGCCTCTCTTGTTGCTGTAAAACATGGACGTTGAAGTTTTCTTCATTTTGAAAAGACAGTGCATGTGCTGTGTTGGCCACACCGCCACAAGTGGAGTATCAAAGGAGAGCCCACGATGTCCTCTTGAAAGGACACAAGGATTCAGAAAGATTCTATAAATGATGCTTGACTTAGAGGACTCAGACTCATGTCCCCGCAGAGGACAAAATGAACTGCCAGGTCTCAGGAAGCTAGCGATGTGTGGTTGAAACTGAAATGACTAAAAACCTAGAGTTCAAATCAGACCACCCTGTTAAAGATGCTAATTTTTGAATCGGTTATGGTTTCATGAATTCTCCTAAAACTGCCCTCTCAGTGCCAAATGTGTTCCGCGGTGCGCTGATAATCACAGAACCAGGAAACAGACATTGACAGTTATTGGTTTTCTAATTAGAAACAGTGTGTCCAGTGGCAAGAGCACTGAACAGTGAAGACATTAAATATGAAGACACTAAACAACACAGCCTCCGGAGATGTCTTGTCATCCACTAACTTGTTTTTAAACAAGGACAGATGGAGGGAAACAGAAACAAATGTCATGAGGGAGACTTTCAGAAGACAATTACATTCAACAGGATTGGAGTTTAATTCTGCAGTTTAGTATCGGTAGTAGGAAGCTGAGGTTGGAACTGCCAGGCAGAAGGCCTAGAGGAAGACCAAAGAGGAGATTTATGGATGTGGTGAAGGAGGACGTGAAGTTAGTTGCTGTGAGAGAAGAAGATGCAGAGTTTAGGGTGAGATGGAGGCAGATGATTCGCCGTGGCGACCCCTGAAGGGAACAGCCCAAAGGATAGAAAGGCATCAACTCTGTAACAATTAAATCCTGAAGTCATCCAAACCGTGAAGGAACATGTATTGAATTATGTACGAAAGAAAAAGCTAGTAAACAACCAGGGACATTTCATTTCCTGCTCAACAAAAATCCAAAATACAAGATGTTTGCTTGTCATAATTAAAAAAAAAGTTTCTTCAGTTATATATGGCATGTAGTTTTAGTAAACTAAACTGCTTCTGTAACATATTTGGTCTTGCATAAAGAAACAAACCAGTGAGTATTCTTTATCTACAATTCATAAAAAACATCTCAGTTTATACATTTACCGAGAAACACTATTAATTCATTAGTGATCAATGCTAGTGGTAAAAAAAACAATGGATTACTCACATTTTATGTCATGGTTTTGGCAATTGAGTTCAATTTTGATGACTACAGTGGGTACGTATTTCCTGTTAAATGTTTGTTCCTCACTCAAGTTGTAAACAAATACATCTTTATTGCACTGACCAGTAAATGTAAAACAAGTATTTTTAAGTGTTTTTGTAAGGTGAGGTTGGTTGGTGGTGTCAAAACACTGAAGCTCATTTTTTTCCCAGCATCTGCCAGAATACTCACTGGTTTGTTTCTTGATGCAAGACCAAACATGTTACAGAAGCAGTTTAGTTTACTAAAACTACATGCCATATATAACTGAAGAAACTTTTTTTTTAATTATGACAAGCAAACATCTTGCATTTTGGATTTTTGTTGAGCAGGAAATGTCCCTGGTTGTTTACTAGCTTTTTCTTTCGTACATAATTCAATACATGTTCCTTCATGGTTTGGATGACTTCAGGATTTTGCTTTCATTCTGATATTTTTTACATGCAATTCATCTTCCCTATTTTTCCAGTCTCTTAACTAGCATAAGCAGAAATAAGTACATACAGGAATAAAGAGCAGCTGGCAAGAAAGTATGGGTGGCAACAATGGTACTCTGCTGTGCAGAGTCTACTCCGCTGTTTGTTTGTTTGGTTGCTGTTGGGTTGATTAGTCTTTTCCAGTGGAAAGGGGCCTAATGATTGGAAGAGGAAATAGGCAACGTGCCGGGAAAATCTCTGCCAGCCCCATTTGCTCTCCCCATCTCATCTGGATCTGGGCAGAGCAGACAATAAACGATGAAGAGCAAGGGAAGAAATCAAGGAACAGATAAAAATAGATAGAAAAAGACAGACAGCATGTGTGGATGTCCGCAGAAAGAATGAATGCCATGAGTGAAAGTGAAAGACAAGAAAAAAAATGTTTAAAACAAACAACAGGAAACACAAACTGTTAAAACAACAGGAAACACAAAGAGCTGACATCTACGTGGAGGTGAACCTACCTTGATGGGTTAGAGCCTCTTTTGCCCATGGCCAGGTTGCTGCTCCTGCAAGTTCTTCACGCATTGAATTGTTAGCAAAGAACACATTCAGTGTGTCAGCACCGCTCAGGTACAGCTCCTCCTTTAGCTCCTTTACACTCATGTAGGCTCTGTGGAGAAGGAGAAAGGCTCATTCAAATAATTAAAGTTAACTAGAATTGCAATCTGAAGAGACTGCCTGTGATTGCTCGCTGCTGACATTTAAATTTGCTGAACACTGCTGAAGTGGTGAACCAGTGCTGACCTACGGCTGAAATACTCTGAGGGAACTGAAGGCCTGGTTGCTATGGAGATTTCTTTGGCCATGGTTGGAGGATGCAGTCGACTTGGGACTGCACTACATCCTCCAACACCTGGACTCCCCGGGGACTTATGCAAGGATCCTGTTTGTGGTACTTCAGCTTGGCCTTCGACACGATTATCCCAGAAGTTCTCTGCACTAAACTGTCCCAGCCTCCGTCTGTCAGTGGATGACCAGCTTCCTGTCAGATAGGAGGGAGCAGGTGAAGCAGGGGAATTCAGCCAGTGTTGCCCCCCCTCCCCCAGGGGAGGTGCTCTCTCCACTGCTCTTCACTCTCTACACCAACGACTGCATTTCAAGAGATCCGGCCATCAAACTCCTCATCAGAGACGGTGATGTCTGCATACAGATGGGAGGCTGAACAGCTGGTCCTCTGGTGAGATCGGAACAACCTGAAGCTAAACCCGCTCCAGGCATTGGAGATGATAGTGGACTTCAGGAGGAGCCCCCCTACACTGCCCCATCACCATATTCCATACCACTGTGGCTTCAGCGGAAACCTGCAGGTTTCTAGAATCCACCTTCTCCCAGGACCGCAAATGGATGTCCAACATACTGGAGATGGTGTGATCAAAAAGGCCCAACAACAGACATACTTCCTGTGTCTGCTCAGGAAGTTAAACCTGCGTCAGGAGCTGGTAATCCTGTATATGCTGCAGTTATCCAATCTGTTCTCTGCACCTCCATGATTGTCTGGTTTGGTTCAGCCACCAAACAGGACAGGAACAGAATGGAACGGACACTCAGAACTGTAGAAAGGATCATAGGTGCCAAACTGCCCTATTCAGGAATTATATACTTTATAAACAGGCAGTAAACATCATTGCTTGCCCATCACATCCAGGACATAACATATTCACTACAACCAGACACAAGAACAGTTTCTTCTCACAAGGCATCACTCTGCTGAACAAACAAATCACACAACATATCATGTCATACTCTGACATGGCGCTAAACATCCACTTCTTCTAACGCTTATCATATGTCATCATCATATCACAATCTTTCCATTACATCTCATGTTGCTGCACTGTCATTACACACATATATATATATATATATATATATATATATATGTCGTAGGGCTGTCAAAATTAATCCAGATTAATCAACTTGCATAATAACTTAGATTAAAAATTTTAACGGGATGAATGCGCTAATGCGATTAACCCACAATAACTCATATATCAAGGAAAAAGTGATGAAATCTTATGTTACATTTGACCCACGTCACTGCCAACTTCTA
>JAQQAE010013930.1:0-12570 GCA_029823295.1 Pseudamia nigra | reverse complement strand
CATAGAGGACAGCTGTGAGGTCATAGAGGACTCAGTTACCACGCAGCTATAGGAAAGAGGGACACCGGAACTGTTTTTCTTTGTTTGTTTGCAAAAGGGGTGAATACATACAGAGAGAGACGGACAGAGGGGGAGGAGCCAGAATCCAGTGGAATCCGTTCTAGAACTCCGTGGGACGCATTTCAGAATCTTGCAGGGAAATTTCAGAATGCAGCCTCAGCATTCTGGTGTGGCAGATCTTCATATTGGCAGTTTGATGTCATCTGCTCATCAGGTGGTCTGAACCTTTGTGAGAAGTTAGTTTGTAACTTCTCACTTCATTTTAGATGTCATCAGGCGCATGCCAAAACATCTCTGAGATGAGTCCATAGCACACAAGTAACTGTTAACAAACCCTGAAACACCTCTTGCTAAAGCCATTTCTTTTGTTTTATTTCATTTTTCTTTTTTTTTTATTTTAGACATTTTATTTTAGTTTATTTACTGACACAATAATGGGTTGGAAAAAAACCAACCCACTTCAACAGCTCCTTACTTTTAATCATGATAACAAACCTGCCTTGTGTAAAATAAACAATTTTGATTGGCCCCGGTTTGTGCATAGGCAGAAATTTCAGCTCAGTCAGCCAAAAGTGCCCCATTCATCGGGCTAAAAACCATAGCTTACAAAACCAGTGAACCTGCAATATGATCTTGCTCAAGACCAAAAACAGTAACTAACAAATAATATACTAAATTCAGTTTCTATGACCCATGATTTATGATCTGAATCCTCTCCAATCCATCACTTTTAACTGGGATAAGACAAAGACCCAATTTCAGCAATATCCGAGCAGTTTTTGAGTTACAGTATCTTCAACATACAAACAGGGAAACAAGTAAACTGAGACAAAGACAAAATTGGTGGAGAATCAGCATCTTTGTGTTCTAGTAAGCATCACTTGTTTACTAGTATTAATCTTTAAGAGGCCTTAATATTCAGTCAGAAATTATGTTTCTGCCACATATAAAAGTAACAGCAGGCTAACTTTGCCTACATTTCAGTGCACATGAGTATAATATTAGCATAACTTCACAGCATCATTCAGGGCCATAAATGTGTGAGCTGCAAATTCTTCATTATGTTTTCAAACGCCATAAAATGTCTGCATCAGTGCATGACAAAACATAACCCATACTGTATGTATAATCGATATATTTTTACTTTTCCTAATCTATATAAAACCAAGCAAACTGATAGTATCCACCCACCCTAATGTCAGCAGCAGTCAGTGGTGACCGGAACCCACTGGAGACACATGAGACACAGTGTGTCAACCGGGTCCAACAGCATAAGAAATTGTTTTGTAGTGGACCATCAGAACCATTGTTATGTTACAATTATAGTGACTCAAGTAGATGTTCTCATAAAATAGGTAAGCACATAATAAGAGTAAAAAAGTCCCCCATAAAAACTACTCAAGTCTTAAGCAACTTCATAATGTGGAATTTGTAACAGCTTATGATATTGTGGGTTCTTTATCCTACAAGTAATAACAGTGTAAAGTGCATATTGTCGTCAATAAAGTGGCAGATCCAGAACCAGAAATATATTAATATACATGGCATTAAGAACTGTTTACTCCTAAGATAAAAAAAAATAAGCTCAAGATGTACTTTTTGCAAGATTGACTTGTTATTGGTTATTTTGTTTGTTTTTTGGGACAGTTTTGTTGAATGTACTGTTTATTTGTGTTCATTTTTTGTTCATTTTTGCTCTTGTTGCTCATATTTGTTCATTTATTTCACTAGTTTTGACTATTTGCTTATCTTGTTGGTTTGTAGGTCAATTTAAATGGTTATGTTGTTAATTTGTGTTCATTAATTTGATTATTTTGTTCATCTTTGTTTGTTGCATTGCTTATTTTCTTGATATTTACTAATTGATTTAATTATTTTGGATCCTTTTTATTCAGATTGTTGCTTATTTTGTGAATCTACTTGATTGTTTTGTTCGTTTTTGCTCCTTTTGCTTCTTTCACTGTTGATGTCTGCCTCTTTGTCTGTTGGTTGCTACTGTTTTTTGGTTGACAAAGTAAGCAGCACACTCCTACTCATTGAGGTGTAGCCAAATGTAACAAAGTGGCGTGCATGTTTTCATCACATATATAAGTAAATAAGAGTAAAAAGTATTATGTAAGAAAGGCTGCACAGACTAACTGGATCCGGCACAGGAGCAGCTTGTCTCAAAAAAGTTCAAAGGTTAATGGTTTTCCTTGTCTGGCAAGCTTTTCTTTTATAATTGTGATTTACTGTGTAAGGAAATCACTTTCAAGGCTGTAGGGTTGACATTTCTAACTCCATTCTATGAGCATGCATCCTAACAGCATCCAGAACTGAGAGAAAACAATCTGACATCAAAGTGCCTTCATGAAAATCTGTCTTTTATCACGTGTCCCAAGAAAACAAAGGAGATTTTAACAGATCCAACACAATTTTCTTCTTTCCTCTGGGATTTTACAACACACATTACAATTATGGAATTATACGGAACCAAAGTGACTCTTCGGGATGTTGGAAATAGTCAGTTTGGTTTTCAACACAGTATTTTTTCAAAGTTCTCTTTCCCTTTAACCAAAATCCGTATTGGAAAGGAATAAAAATGGAATTAAATCCTCCTAAAATGGACAAAGACTACCCTAAATTCAGTTTTACTTTTAACCAAATGGAATGGATCTCACGTTCGAAGAGAAAGCTGCATAAAATCAAACAGGAAAATTGGAATAACCTCCCCTTTTTAGATTGCTTGGTTTAAGATTTATCTCCCGACCATTCGCTGGGATGAAAAGGACCGGCATGACGGAACCACGCCTCTGCTGTCGATAGCCCGCACCTCCCCCTCTCTGCATCAATAAGGGCCAAGGAACTTTATTTTATCCTAATAACAGTTATTCTAGTAATAATTATAATGCTAATAATAATAAGAGACTTCTAATAATAATCATTCTGGTTTCTAAAGACTGTCTTTGCTTCTATTTGAGTTGCCTATGATATTCTGGCTTCTCATTCAGCTCTTCCTTAATAAGTACACTTTAACCTGATGAAGTAAACTATAAGGTGATATTTACTGAGATGATGAGTGGATGAAAGGGGGACGAAGGGAAAGGCAGCAAAGAGAAAGAAAGGAGGTAGATAATTGTGGAGGAGTGATGAAAAGTAAAGCGACGAAAGACTTGAATGAGAAAGTAGAGATGAATTTGCCTTTCTGTCTATCTGGGAAATCTAATTTAAAAGGGAAATTTCACCAGAATTTCATCATGTCTTTTTTTTTCTTGAAGTCGCTCGATGCGGCGACTTCAAAAGGTTGGCATGAGCAGAGGCTGTTGAATTTTACTCTGGTTAATATACAGCAATGAAGTAGAGAAATTATGCATGTTTGATCGAAAACCACGTTACCTACAACACACACAAACACATACAGTATATACACACTCAATGCAGTCTGGTGTGATGAGTAGCTCCTGGCCAAATGTTTTGCCCTTTTCAGGGTTTCTCCAGAGTCCTCCCTCTTCAGCAAGGTGACATCAGCTCTCGCTTCTGTCTCTCCTTTTACGTTCTTTTTTCATTCACTTTACTCCCCTCCAAAAATCACACACGTGCCCCTCCGGCAGACGCTGTGACCTCACTACCAGCTGTCTTGGCAATGGCAGCGGCAGAAAGCCTCAACCCGCCGATGAATCAATGTCCCAAAATGTCGCTGTGTAACCATGGAGACCCAATTACTTGCTCAGCATCCTGTAATCATAATGTCATGTCCAGAGCCAGAAAGCTGCACGCGACGGCACACATTGCTGGGCATCTTGAGGCAGCTTAGTGGTTAGTGATGACACCTCTCTTTGTCTTTTCATAAATTTCTTTTTACATCCACCGAGTTGGGATGATCTGTGCACACACTGATATTAAACTGAAAAAAGCAGGCTTCAACTTGCAAACCCTCTAAGAACCAGTTTGCTTTTCCACAAGCTCCCGTTGAACCCTATGATTTTGTAACTGTATTTTTCTACTTTCTTAGAAACATTTACAATTTAAAAGGAGAAATACGTAGAGTATTGCAGTTGCTTTTTATATGTCAGGGGCATGATGAACAAACTGCTGGCAATTATTTTGCATCAAATGTGCACTTGTCTCCATCTGTGTCTCCATTCAGTGTCTCCAGCGTCTTCTGTTCCTCTGTCTGTGTCCAGATAAAACACTCACCTGTTGCAAAGTGAATCTGATTCACTGTTACTCAAACTTTGCACTGTCTTCATAGTTCTGTTGTTGATGCGTTCTCCTTCACTTCATTGTCAATTTTAGGTTTCTTATGTCAAACAAGAGGGTGACACGGTGGTGCAGTGGGTAACACTTGTGCCTCACAACTAGAAGGTCATGGGTTCAGTCCCAACATTGGGTGGTGGGGCTGTTCTGTGTGGAGTTTGCATGTTCTCACCGGGTACTCCGGCTTCCTCCCACAACCAAAAACATGCACTAGGTGGATTGGTCACTCTAAATTGTCCATAGGAATGAATGTGAGTGTGAATGGTTGTCTGTCTCTACATCTTCATCCTGTGATGAACTGGCAACTCGTCTAGGGTGTACCCTGCCTTTGCTCAAGTCAGCTGGGATAGGCTCTGGCACCCCGATCATGAGGAACATGGATGGATGTCAAACAAACTTCATTTCAGGGCTTGTGGTCAGGCAAAGCCATTTACTATGACATAATTGTGTTTGCTGTTTTTGAATCAGAATGACAAGTGGAGCCATCCGAATGACCCTGATCAAAAGTTTACCTGTGACCTGTTTGCTTGTAATGAGTGTGGAAAGGATCTAAAAAGATGCTCAAACTCTGATAAAGAAGTGGAAAATGGGAGGTTCTGTTGATACCAAGCCACAGACCAACAAAAACTTTAGCCACAACTGCCAGAGAAAATGGTTGAAGTGTAAAGAGAAACACAAAATTAAAAAAAATAATAATTCAGTTTAAATAATGGCTTCTCTACAGAAACATGGTGTGGCGGTTTAAAAATGTACAATAAGGAGAAGAAAAATGGGCTGCACACTTGAGTTTCCAAAAGAAATCCATTACTACACCAATACCACAAAACAGCCTTCTTACAATATGCCAAACAGCACCCAGACGAGCCTAAATACTTTTGGAAAAAGTAATAATGGTGGTTTGAAAAATAAAATGAGTGTCCCCAGAAGATCAGCTCAAATTCCACAGAACAAACATCCGTCATCGTACCATGTGCCTAAACTCATTGAGGTGTAGCCATGCATTCAGCTTTTTCCACATAGGCTATTCCAGTGTCAGTTTAAATGCAAATGAGTGACAGCTGAGTGACACACTCATTTTCTGACATTGCCATGGACACCGTGTCATGTTAAAGCCCTCTGGGGATCCAGGATGTACATGGTGGTTCTGATTGTTCTGATTCTCTAGTCAAGAAGCTATAAGAAACACTAAGATGGACAACCCTGGCACTTTCATAGCAAAGCCATATCTGGAAACATACAGGCTAGTTCTATGGTAGTCATTAGAACACAGCAGGAGTTGAAAACTGTAATAATTTTTTACTGTTATACTTAAAATTATATAAAATGCAGTTAGAGAGAATATGCATTTGCGCAAAAATCTGCAGTTTCTGTTGTTATTTGGTTTTGTATTTTTGTCTTCACCTTCACTCATCTCTTAGATTGGCTGTCAGTCAGGCTCAAACTGTTTTTTTTTTTATGAACAGGCTAGGAACGCATGTACACTACTGAAGTTACATCCAGTAACTAATGTTTCTCACATGACTATAGACTGTGCTTATCAACCGGTGGAAATATTGGAAATCAGGAAGAAATATCGCTCCGTGGGTAATTTTCCAGACAGATCAGATCCACAGTTGTAAAATGAATCTGTATCTTGTAGCCCACCCACTGAGCAGCAATAACTCAACACAAAGTCTCTTACAGGCAGATTGAAATATCCTGATTTATCTACCAATAAATAATTTTTGAAAATCTGGACTACATCCTCAAAAGAACAGCCTGTCAGCCATGTCGGCTGTCAGAGAAGATAAATAGGAGGTCTGGTCTAGTTCTTATGGCTCTATGGGTGTAGTGGTCCTGGAGAGCTGAATGAAGGCAGGGACTTTGTATTTGAAATGAAAATGACTTGTTTCAGGCCAAGTTAAAGGAAAAGTACTAACTATCAAAACCCACATAGTGAGAGTTTTGATAGTTGAACTTTATTGCCACCTTTAAGAATCATCACTTGCAAGTGTTGTTCCTTTTTTGCAAGACTCCATTGGTGACAAACAAATGAATGGTCAAATGCCTTTGCAGTTGTAAAAATGGCTTTTTCTACATTTGTTCATTTTGTTGGCTATGATAATCCACCATCATTAGTGTTTTTTGGTTCTAAACCTGCAATGAGTTGGTGGTTCTATTCTGGATCTAGTTTTCTCTGGTTGAGGGAGGTGGGTTTTTTTTTTTTCATTTTTCACAGATCAAGTCTTCAGACACCCTTTATTTGAGATGACCAGGAGCATTTTGCATAATTGTTAGAAGGCCATCCACCCAAAAATGTGTGCCTGGCTTTAGGAAGAAAGAACTTGTCTAACTCTGTGAATCACATTCACTTCTTCCATTTGAATGAATTAAACAGAAAGTATCTGTAGTCTCCTAAAGAGGCAGGACAGTGGAGAAGCCATTTGACACTGCAAGAAGTCACTTCCCAGTGGAGGGTTTCCATTTCTATTTCCAGGACAGGCTGGCTCTTTGGCCACTGAAATCCAGAGAGATAATTTGAGATTATGTGATTAAAACTGAGGCCTGAAACTGCCTCTACTGAAAAGAGACAATACCTAATGTGACACAGAGAGCAGAGAACCTGGCCTGTCACATACTGTATTCATGTGATTTTTTGATTGTTTCACATAATCATTAAAATAGATCCCATTCACCTTTGTAAATCAGTTGAATGAGACTAATGAAATGTCATATTTCATCATTATTTTGACTTCTACTGTTTTACTGGAGCTCTTTAAACAGAGTTATTGTATTGTGCCCCATGTTCTGTTATAGTTCAAAGGTTCAGTGTGCGAAATTTTGTGGACTTAGGAAGATCGAATTGCAGAACAGGAATAGAATATTGTGATTAATTTGCATTTAATCACACAAAAGTGAAAACTGTTGCAACTTCCTCACCCTAGAATGACCATATTTCTTCAGGAAGTCCAAACCAATCTTCATCTGTGCATTACAATCACCTAATATGCTGAGTGTGAACCACAGCTAAAAAACCCTAAGTGAACAAACACTGATGGCATCAATTATCTCTAGGTTTTTGTGGCCACTCTGCACTTTCACCCCTAGATGTGACTAAATATCACACAGTGAACCTTAAAAAAGACCTGAGTGGAAAATACTGTAGCACAGCCAGCTTATTATCTGGATGTACTTTACTTTTCATATTCAACCAATGAAAACTGTTTTTAAATGAGTTAAAATTTAGGCCTGGAAACCCCTGAATCTCTACATTCCATCCTAAAACAGAGGAATATGTTTTAACAATTATAACAGATGTGTGATGACATTTCTTATGATTTATTTAAGTGCAAAACCCAACCCAATGTACAGTACACAGATATGTACAAAACAGACTTATTGCATACTTACCCAGTTTTCCCATTAAATACAGTAAATATGATGCCAATGAAGTCATTCATTAATTTAGCGTTTAAACATCAGACAGGTAATAGGAGGATTAAAACATATACACAATGTTATAAATGAACATATAATAAACTCTCTTTCTTCTCTCTGAAACAAAAAGTAATTATCACCCAATTGGAAATGTGAGAGATCTGTGATTCAAAATTTTATATAGATACAAAATTGACCAAGAACATACTATGAAGGGGTAGAAAATGTATATTTAAGGGATAAATCACACACAAGAAGTACTTGACGCTCATATTTTGTTTGGATTTACTGTATGTTTTTGATGAAACCTGAGGTCAGGCTGTTGCTTCCTGAGTGTGACTGAGTCTGACAGAGAAGGTGAAGAAATGACAGAAAGAGGCCAGGTACACATTTGTTTTATTCATCTTTCATATGGGTTTGTCCTGCATCTGCCTAGTTACTATAGCAACCAACACAAAAACAGCTGATCAGCACAAACAGACCACTTCATACCAACTCTTTTCAGATCCCTGATGATTAAAACACTCAGAAAACTATATTCAAAGGAATTATAATATGCAAATTGTTCTGGGATGTTCAGTGCCAATGCATCTGTTTACATGGGACTAGTATTTTCTGATCATTTCCAGTAATGTGTAATAATATTGAAAGTCATCTTACAGGAACTTAATTTGTCACATCAAAGTGTCACTGGTCATACTTGGCTAAATATAGAGGTTATTGAATGTGAAAATTATACCCATTTAGGATTTTTTGTGAAGTCCTATAAACTTGATAGGAGTGATAAAACTGACTAGTAACTTATGTATTATTGTGTATTTAATTTAATTAATACATTCCTTAGTGATGGATAAAATTAAAGTAACTTGAAGTTAAGTTTTCAAGGGCACATTATTTACAGAAACAAAGACACAGTTCATCTCAGACAATCACTTGGACACAAAATGTAAAAGTTAACTTTCATAACGCTTCTCCAGGGTGAATTATTCCTATCTTTACAACATTTTAGAGGACCCATACACTGACACTTAAATTTATCTCTGTTCCGCTTGTTCCTCTGTTCTGTAAGGGTATATGCAAAATCAAGTGTGTTGATTGGGCTTTCTGTGAGGTGTCGTCTCTGCCCACTTTTTTTATCATAAAATGCTATGTGTTAGACCACAGATTGTTCTCAAGGTAACCTGGAATCAGATTTTGATTTTTTAAAAATTGTGTAAACACAAAATAATGCACTTTTCATACACAAAATCTAATTTTGATTGGTTGTTACTTGTGATAACTTAAAATGTGTAATTTTACTTATTCTTGGAAGTGGGACTGATGCACTTTAGCTTAACTATGATTGTTTATGAGTTGTGATGATGTGTGGATTTATCAGGACTGGTAGCACTGAGCAAGTTCAGACTTTCAGTTTTTATTCCACATCACAGACTTTATATGAAACCCAAAAAAAATCTGCATTTTCCAGGTATGTGACTTGAAAGGCATCATCATCTAACTCTTATTCTCAATTTTCTGAAAGTTTATAGAGCGAATAGTTAATTAATTAATCAAAAATTAACAGGTTCGTCAACAATGAAAATATTCACTGATATCAGCTCCAAACAACATTTATAATATACGTACGTACAATTTTGTTGCACTTTAAAACACTCCTCACTACGTCCTGTTTCTCTTGCTCTGTCTCCATTTCTCATCCGCTGTAAACCAAACTTATTAAATGATCTCTCATGTTATGGCGTTCTGTTGCAGCCAGTGACTCTTTCCAAAACGGGTTGACCACATTTGGAATTTTCAAGCGCTGTCAGACGTTTAAGTGTCTCGGTTTGCAAAGCTCCACTTTTCCCTGCAGATAAACCAGGGAGCGGAGAGAGGCCTGGATTCTGAGGTTACCATGACAACCCACCCACACGTCATCATCCCATAATCAGAGCAGCACAGCACCACACATGCACAGCACCGGATAATCAATCACACTTCATCAATTGCCACGACGACTACAGGCAGATACTATGGGATGTGTTTCAAGGGTGCTTCCACAGTAAAATCAAACAAAGTTCTGAGAGCATGGAAAAAAAGTGAAAAGTCTGCAGACAAACACGTACAACAATTGATTGGGCCTAATTGATTAAGTGATTGGGGCCATGAGCTCAACATGCACCAGACACACCCAGAAACAGACTCTAGTGCCCATAATCAATCACTGTGATAGATCAATATTGGTAGTGCTTCTGTGTTCCTCCATGGCTCTTTTTAACCTGCTGCAGGATCTGTGTTGCCCAGGGATTACTGCTACAGTCAGAATCGATAATTAAATTCACTCGAGCTCCTGATTGTTAAGTATAGATTCTGACAAGTAATATGTGTGTGTATGCTTGTGTGTGTGTGTGTGTGTGTGTGTGTGTGTGTGTGTGTGTGGGGGTGTGTGTGTGTGTGTGTGAGTGTAGACAGATTGTCATTGTCCAGTTACCTGTTTGGGGAGATTGACTGGAGAAGATGGGGGAAAAGTAAAGAAGGGGAACGAAAGGAAAGAATTAATGAGAAGAGGAAGAAAAGGAAAAATGAAATTACAGACGAGACAAGGTGAAACAATCAGTTGAATCTGAAGTGTGTGTGGGACAGAGAGGACTTGTGCAATCACGAAACAAATTGAGCTCTACTGAAAATACGTATGTTGGACTAGATGTGATACATTTTTCTAGATTCAAGGAGAGGTTATCGAGATGCAGAGGAAAGAGGCCTACATGGAAGTACATTCAAACTTCCATCAGTTACTTTAATGTAAACCCAAAAGCACATGTAGTTGGATTCCTATAATAAATACAATATCAGTATAACTTCTCTTAAATTATTACTTTCGAGGATTGTTGAGTGCGTGACCACCCAGCTGTTTTTCTTTGCATTTTCAAAAATACCTTGGAACATCTTTGGAGAGGTAGAAAAGCTGGTGTATTTATAAAATGTAAATGTGAATAAGGGCAGTGGAAACAGGGTTACTCAGTAGTTTAGTGCATGTGCATGACCAAAAAAGACACTGCAGAGATTGTTGAATTAATACGAGAAACTGTAAGCAAAGAGAGACTATATTTAACCATCTAAATATGAGGCAGATCAGAGATTTGGTTCAGGGACAACATTTAAGTTAAATCCATCACATTCCCATACCTTCATTCTACTGTGTGTACATTTTCAGTTATGGTCCAGTTGGCTTTTTCTGATTCTTCTGAAAATGTAGTAACCGGTTAAAGACCTCAACAGAAGACTTTTTGTGCCCGGCTCCGCCTTTTTGTTTTTAAAATTAGCATCATAAGTAAAATTGTACAGATGAAGTATTTTGTATTTGCTGATATCAAATAGATTTAACAATATGTTTTAAATTATTTTTAACAGTACAGAGTGGATGTTTTTAGCGTGCCACTGAGAGAGGTTTGGTCTTGGAGGGTTGGCTAGAAAGACCTGCTTTTGAATTAAAACCCTGTTTCACATCAACATTTCATGCATATGTCAACAATCATAATGCCACAACCTATTACGTTAGTTTTCCACCAAAAGGAATGTCAGCTGGCTGTGATGACAGCATTATGAACAATAGTTAGGCACTCTATTTGGTGAGGACTACAGAAAGATGCCACGGCTTTGATTAACAAGGGAACAATTCACTCAGGTATATTCCAACTTTTCTATAAACATTATTGTGACTCTTAATTTCAGCCCTCCTTCATCTCGTTTTTGTATTATTATCATTATAGTATCATTTAAATAACCATATACCTTTGACCTCCAGGATTACAAACTCGCCCCATTTACATTTAAATGAAGAATGCTCAGTGATCACCACACCAGGTGTTTTGGTCGCAGATAAATGATTCTCCCCACTAAAATCTGTCCAGGAAGAGGAAACGGTGTGAGGCCACCTCAGGCGTGCATAACTATTACTGACCCTCTGCTGTTTGACTGTAAATTGTTTGAGGTGGCTGCAGCCTCCAGTCCACTTTAATAACCCTGTGTGATGTCTGTGATGTGAATCACATCCACCACAGTAATAGTGTTCTGCAGCTTGACTCAGCCTCCAAAGCAACCAAGGACAACAGCCTTGTCTGCTGTTATAGAGCTGAGGTGTGTGTTTGTGTGTGTGTGTGTGTGTGTGTGTCTGTGTGTGTGCTGCTGCTGTGAGAGGCTGCTGGCCCTGAAAATAAGCCAAGAGATCTGGGGAGGAGGGTGTATTAGCATCATGCTGCTGAATCATTAAATTTACTTAAACAGGCTAAAACCGACCACCTGCTCACGTACACACAAACATGCATGTGCTTAAAAACATGTACGTGATGATAAACTATACAGTGCATAAAGATGGCTGATGAACTGACTCAATTTCCTTCCACTGTGTAAAAGTGAAGCAAAAATCCAGCATCACAAGAACTACCATATTACAAGTATGGCACAGAGATATGGAGGCAGTGTGTTCATCAAAACCCTTCAAAAGAAACCATCTAGAAACATGATGATTTGGATGAATTTGAATTTGATTTGACTACTAATCAGTCCCATAAAATGTATTTAAGAAGTTCAAAGTAACCTTTGGGACAATGTATTGGATGTAGACAAGTTTTTATTATGCTCCGAGTCTAATAGTCTCCAATTATATGGACTCTGGATCTCAACTATTTTTTGCAGATTATATGCTCCTGTTGGCTTCGTCAAACACTAGGGTGGTTTGCAGCCAAGTGTGAAGAAGCTGGGACTAGTTAGACCAGGGGTCGGGAACCTTTTTGGCTGAGAGAGCCACATATTTTTAAATGCATTTCTGTGAGAGCCATATAATATTTTTACACTAAATACAACTAAATGTGTGAATTT
>JAQQAE010013928.1:0-12572 GCA_029823295.1 Pseudamia nigra | reverse complement strand
ACCGCGGCGCCGGGGGTCAGGGCTGCACTCGGGGTCATTCACACTTCTTGGGAATATTTTGATGCTTTAAATCAGAGAGACCTTGACATGCAATCATCCAAGACTTTTTATCCTCGGCCTCTGCAGAAGTCCCTGTAAGTTCACAATCCTCTTACTGGTCATTGGTTTTTTGGCCCGATAATGCCATTAAAAATCCAATCCACACTGGTTTATCCACTTAGCAGGACAATGGCTCTCATAAGCTGACCATAGGGATTATACACACTAAATCCAGTAGGAGGAAGAGGTGAGGGTAGTCGGACTTCAGCCAGGAACTGCAGTCGTTCAGAACTCTTTACATCAATTATTCATTTTATTGGAGGTTAAGATTTAAAGTTATTGCATACAATCACATTCCTGGCTTAAAGGTCCCATATCTTAACACTTTAATTCATGTCTGTACTGTTTCTATGTGTCTGTCAAAGATGTCTGTAAGTGTGATACCAAATTAAAGAGTGCTCATTTGATTTTTCTTTCCAGGAGTTTCCTCTTTGTTCCTTGCTACATGGCTCTAATGTCACTTTGAGGTGTTGTATCCACCCACTTTTCATTTTGAGGTGTTGCATGTGCCCACGTTTTAGCCAATAAAAGAATATTTTATTGAAAAGTGGGCAGATACAACACCTCAAACTGAAATAAGAGCCCAGTTTGCAGCAGAAAATGCTCTGATTGGCTGAATTGTGTTGTATCTGCTCACTTTTCAACCAATCAGAGCATTTTCTATGGAAATGGGGGCTCTAATTTCACTTTGAGGTGTTGTATGCACCCACTTTTCCACGTTTAGATCTTTTAACTGCCCACTTTTCACTGTAAGGTGTTGTACTCTATGTGCCCACTTTTCAGCCAATAAGAGAATTTTTTTTTAACTGAAAAGTGGGCAGATACAACACCTCAAGGTGAAATTAGAACCCAGTTTGCAGTAGAAAATGCTCTGATTGGCTGAAATGTGAGCTATAATTTCACTTTGAGGTGTTGTATCTGCCCATTTTTCAGCCAATCAAAGCATTTTCTACTGAATAGTGGGCTTTAATGTAAGTTTGAGGTGCTGGACTGTACCTGCCCACTTTTCAATAAAAAAATGCTCTGATTGGCTGAAGAGCAGATGATTCCCAAAATGAAGTAGGATCACAATCTGACACAAGTCTACTTTAAAGATACCACGATGCAGTTTTTATGGACAATTTGAAAAAGAAAAGGATGCCAATTTTAACTTGAATGTGATAAGTTCCATGATTTATTTCCAAGATTTATTTTTGGACTTTTTTGGCCTCTGTTGATGGCTAAAAGAGTCATGAGAGAGAGTGGGGAGTCATATGCAGTAGGGGGCTGCAACTCGGATTTGAAGCCGGGCTACTGTGTGTGCTGCCGGGTGAGCCCCTGAGATGCCCCCCTGAAAGCCATTCTGATGTAATATATCATTATTTTCAACAGCTGCTCATGGGGGCGAGGCTAATTTCAGTTTGAATATGATAAGTTCAAAACTACACTGTATTAAGTTTTGATTCTTAACATTTAAAATGTGGAATTCTACTGGCTCAGGAGGCTTGAAACTGCTGTATTTTAACTTGTTATTAATAATAATAATAATAATAATAATACATTTTCATTATAACATACTTTAAATTTCAGAGAAATCTCAAAGTGCTACAAAGCTCAGTAAAACAAAAAGTCAGTAAAAGAAACATCAACATGTAGATAAACAAACAGCTACTCGGGTAAGACTTGTGATGTCACAAATCACATCATTTAAAAATGAATTTCTCTTTTGTGCATCTTTAATGTAGACGCGTCTCAAGAATGGCAGCACTGACCAAATTTATATTTTTACAGCTAATATGTTTCACTACACACTTTATATAAACACACACTCTCAATAAAGATGCATTTTCACAATATGGGACCTTAAATCAACACTGTTGCAAGTAACACAAAATTGCAACATTTACAATAAAGTTTGCATTGCAGTTTACATATATTTTCACACACTGCATGCACAGTAGAGATTTTACCTGTTCACAGCCTGCACACACAGCAGATACTGTAGAATTCAGTTTTACACCTAGTTGCTGAACATAAAAGATTCATCTCTCCTGTTTCATCCTTGTCGAGCTGTATGATCTTTGTTTAGCTGCACAGTATGCCTTTGTTGATTTCCTTCCTGTACATTTGTTCTTTGTACCTTGTATAGGCACCAAACGTCTACCGGGAACTTCTGACATACTGTCTCTATATACACATACTCTGCTAATAAAAGAGATTTTGATCCTGTTTGCAAAAGGCTAATGCATGCTGTGAGGAAAAGTTACCTAAGTGTTTGTTTGTCATAATATCAGACATTAAACTCCTCACAGGCCCTTTTTTACATCCCAGTACTCACAGTACTATATATGAACTAAATTTGCACCCAAAATCTCAGGGGTCCAGGACCACATGTCGCTCTCTTGTGGCTTTGTCCAATGATGTAAGTAACATATTAAAATAAATCAAAATGATGAAAATAGGTATTAAATAAAACCTCAGGTAGGTGGATTTGGTCAAAGTTGAAGCAGCGAATTACAATGAACATGACCTGAAACAATACCTTTCCAACCCTCAGGGCCAGGACCCGAAATGTGTTCTAGAGCTGTTTCTTATTAGAACAGGCAACTGAATGAAATTCAGCAGAATATCGCGTAATTAAGACATAAGTTGAATGTTTTCTGGTACAGTTTATACAAGTTAACTTTGTCAAAGCCATGGGAAATGTAAGGAAAGCTGTGAAAGTAATGGAAATTAAAGTGTAACAAGAAGAAACTGATGAAAATGACAACAACAATGATGCCACAGGATGAAAATAGGGTAAAAGAGTTCATAAAGCCATTTTGTAAATTTGGGACTAAAGGTAATGTAACATTTATCTGTTGGTGAAACCCTTTGCTTTAAAAGGCTTACAACAAAAAAGTCCCATATTTTAACAAAATTTATATCTGAACCACTGATATGTGTCTATGACAGATGTTTGTAAAGGTTTGGACAAAATAAAGTCCATTCATTAGATTTTTCCATGCTTGTTGAGGGCTTTTTTGCAATTTTGGCACAACCTCGCATTTCACTGTGAGGCAAAGTACAGGTACACACCCACTTTTTGTCTGAAGTACACACACACTTTTTGTCCTTCCAAAGGTTTATATTGTACAGTGGTCCCTCGCTATATTCACCTTTCGCAGCCTCGCTGTTTCGCAGACTTTTTTTAGTGCAATTTTCATGTTGTTTTTTTACAGCGTATGAACGTGCATTGTGTTCTGTGTCCTGATTGGCTAAAGAAGAACCTGCGCATTGTGTTCTGTGTCCTGATTGGCTGAGGGACTGTAGGCCATTGTCAATCAATCTCCTCTGTGCTGTGTCAGTACAGAACGCGTTCAGCTCACCAAACTTACACAAATGTTTGATTGCTAGCAGTGTGACTCTAAAGTGCTATATGTTTGCAAGTTTTCGCCAGGCGGTAAGTGTTGTAAGTGTTGTAAGTGTTGTAAGTTGTAAGAGGTGATGTGTGTGTACACGTTGTAATTGTACTACATAAGTTTTCGCCAGCTTCACAGCGAATTTTGAAAGTGTTTAAGTAAGAGAAATGTGAGAAAATGTTAATGCCTGTCTGAGAATAGTGTATAAAGTGTGTGGCGAGGGGTTTTACAGCCTTAAAACAAATATAATAACTGTAAAAAAATAAAATTGACTACTTTGCGGATTTCGCCTATCATGGGTTCATTTTTGGAACGTAACCACCGCGATAAACGAGGGACCACTGTAATTATAATATTGGATTTTTCATGATCAGATTTTAAAAAAACATCAAGAATAGTTACAAGTTTCTCCTGCTGCTGCTCCTAGCTTCACCTATGATGCTTTTAAATTGATTTTTCAAATTTTAACATCGAAGATACTACTGACTCGTGGGACGGGACTATGGCATGTCAGCTTGACTGATTGGCTCTCATTTGTTATTTCAAAAAGCACAAAAATTCAAAATGGCTGTTGAACACCTGCTGAGGGGAGGGAATAATTTCAGCTTCAACAAGATTATGTTAAACTTGTGACATTTTCATTTTGATTTTTAAAGTTTGTAAATTAGAATTCCACTGACTCATGAGTGGGGGGGGGGCTACAGTGTTTTACCTAGATTCTAAATGGTTTTGGCTTATGATGTCACAAATCACAAAAATTCAAAATTGCTTGGTGTTCCTGTTGCCTGTCTTGTCATGTGACCTCTTTGGATTACAAGTACTCAGCAAGTTGATATTTCCACTGCTTTTATTTTGCATCAGAGCTTTTATAAACCTATGGAATATGGATTTTACGGGACCTTTAATGCTCATGGACATCTTTTTGTTCACATTGAGCTAAAGCACAGATTTACGGTAGGGAGTGCTATTTCTTAGTGGACAGGGTTTAAAGGTGGAGAGCGGTGATTTTAACACACTGACCCTCTCTGAGTCTGGTTTAAACCGGAAGCGTCACAACTGTCAAAGGCCACCTGTTCATCCTCTTCAGCCTTTTCTTGTGTAAGTGAGCAACATTTAATTTCATCATCCCAAGGCCTTGCGTCTTACGAGCCATTAAAGGTTTTATGTTACATGTAGGTCGAGGCTTTCACAAACGTCGGGGCTGTGAAACACTTTAGGAAGAGTTCAAGGATCAGCGAAAGGGCCCTCGACCTCTTCCTCTGTCCTTCTGTTAGCGCTGACCCGTATATTTCCAGGGTGGTGAGTCACACACTGTATGTCAAACAGCATCCATTCAACCGCCGCTTTCTGTGGCGGTTAAACCCCTGTTCTGTTGGACACGAAACCCTCACTGTAGACAAAAGGGCCCTCTCCTTCGCTGTCAAGATAATGGCACGGCAGCTATTGTAAAGTCACAAGGCTATTGTATAGTCGATTTCTCCGGTTTGCGAGGGCCTGTATACAGTAGACACACAGAGACACACTCCGGCGCAAACACAGCCAAAGACGACAGAGAAATGTGACAGAATTGGACGCTTCTTACTCCTCTGAAGACGTTGCTTGGAGGGAAAAAAAAAGACGGGAGCTAGGAAGGAACAAAAGAGGAGCGTTTCAAAAAACACTTCTGAACGCGCAGATCAAAGGCAGCGGAGGAAAGAAAAGTGTGTGCGCGCGGAGGGGAGAAAAAAATAAAATCATAAACAGAGAGTAAACAAGCTGAAATGGAGTGAGTGGTTGAGCGAAGCGGGGAAAGAGAGGTGTCATAGCATCTTAACCACGTCCACAAGGTGTCTTCCTGCTGCACCGACGGGGCCGGGTTATCGCATGGCAGAATTGACTTTTCTCTTGGTGTTGCAGAAGGCCGGCAGGTGTTTGTGTGGCGCGACGAGGCAGCTGCAACAGAGTGAGGAGATAACAACCAGAAAAACAAGCTCTTCTCCACCTCCTCCTCGTCTTTTTTCTTTTCTTCTCACTTTTGTTCCTCCTTCGAGCGGGGTTTTCTCAGGACGGTGACATCACACAGCCCACAAGGTCGCCTGTTTCTCTCACCAGAACGGTACAAACACACACGGTGAAGAAAGCAATCCACCCTAGTGTTACAGTCATCTGTCCCCGTTGAAAGGAAGGAAAGAGGCCAGGGATGAACAACATTTACTTGTTCACACTCTGTTTTCTGCAGAACTGACCTTTTAGCACGTCTTATTATGGAAGGAAGTTACTGTTGTGGGTGTATACGTACATACGTAGGTGTGTCAGCTCATGCACTGACTATTCAGAATTGGAGGTTAGTGTTATTTTCAACGGTGGGTAAACAGAAACAGTACTCAAGTAAAAGTACTGTTACTTCATAATTTTAATGACTAAGGTAGAAATATTCATAAACATAAGCACTTGGGCAACAGGAAGAAATTTTGTCATGAGACATTTCTCCAGTAGCAACTTATGAAGTTTGATAAGTTACTTTTTGTTCAGTTTTATAATTTATTATTATTATTATTATTATTATTATTAATAATAATCATGTTTGTCAGATTACTTGACTGTTGTGTTTGGTTTTATTGTATTTTTAGTCATTGACTTTATTGTTTTGCTCATTTTGTTGATTTTTGCTCATTTTGCTCAGTTATTTTGTTCATGTTTGTCAATTTACTTGTATTTTTTTCTATTTTTGTGACATACTTGTTCTTTTTCCAATTTTGTTGGTAATCTTTTAAATAACCTTATCATTTACTTAATTTTCTGTTATGTTTGATAATTTTTTTAAACTGTTTTTCATTATTGTTTCTTTGTTCATTTTGCTCATTTGTTGCATAGTTTGCCAAAAAGGTTATGTTTTTGCTGGTGATTGTCAAAAAGTTACTAACAGATTTTGATGAAATTTTCAGGATAAGAACAATGGATTAGATTTTGGGGGTGATCTGGATCACATTTTGGATCTAGGAATCTCCAAAGGATTCTTCACCATTGCAAAATAGTGCCATAGGCGAACTGATCATATAGGAGAACTGACAATAATACGACTCCAAATGCTAAGGATAGGTGTCCGTGGTTATGGAATCTAATAATAAACATAAAACATTTGGGACTATTGATTTGTTGTGTAAATCACAATCTGCAGGAACTGCAGCTCTAGTTTTTCTTAATTTACTTGATTATTTTGTTCTTTTTCAGCTCTTTTGTTGCATCTCATGTATTTTTTTTCACTCAATGAGCTGTGGGCAGTTGTAACTGAGTGAACATATACAGTATTTTTTTCACCATAAATGTAACTGACTAAGAGTAAAAAGTATTCTGTAAAACAATCACTCTCAGAAGTACATTTTGGCACAAACTACTCGAGTACATGTGCGTGAGTAAATGTACATGAATTCCACCCACCTCTGGTTATTTCCACGTGTTACTTTTCAGTCTCATCTACCTCGACCTCACTCAGATCATGCATTCACACTGTGCAAGCATCGTATTGCCAAGCATGCACACTACACCTGAACATGCAGCATCATTGTCACTTTCTAGTAATTAATTACTAGAAATTGGTCAATTGTATCAATGTATTTCATCAGGACAGACGCATTATCACATGTACTTAACTTACGCAGACGTTTACTGCAAACTGAAGCTCCGAAACGTTACATGTGTAAGCGTGATGACAAATGTGTATGTTGTAAAGATTGTATAAAAAGGTCATATTTGATACTTAAAACAGGAAGTGAGAAGGTGTTTTTAAAAATTTCAGGGGAGGTAAGTTTCATGTTACATGGTCTAAAATTACAGTCTTAATGGAATACAAGGAAACGTGTGAAACTTTAATCCGATGACCAGTACATTAGCATTCCAGTATAAAAAATGTTCAAGTAAAACACTATGAAATCTTAGTTAAAATGGTCAAATAGTTCATTTATGTAAAACATGTTCCTCTTCTTGATTTACAGAATTAAGGACTGGTCTGTCAATGTTACTTTTCATGTGTAATACATTAAATTCCATAAATATACTGTATGTTAGGGGTTGCATTGCTATTTACTGCTGGTCTGCTGCAGCCTATATGTATTGGACATTATTACCAATAATGGAAGGGTGTTAGTGCCCTTAATATTAGTAATGTGCATTTATTCCTTAAAAATGTAGTTGAAATACATTGTTTTCTGTTGCCAATGTGGATGCTATGTCATTCTGGGGTCTGAAAAAGAACATGAAATCCCACTGTACATATATAATGACATTTCTGTTCATTGTCAGAACATGTGGTTCACTTCTTCTTGTTTCTTAATTTTCCTGATGGTCTTTGTCACTTTGCCCATCGAATCAATTACTTTGTTCACTTTTGCTGATTATTTATCTAATATGCAGTACAACAGAGTTGCTTAATTTACATGTCATTCACAACATTAAATCAAACTGATTGAGCTTTATCTTCATTCATTGACGCCTTATTATCCTTTAAAAAATGAAATACATGTAATTATTATGATGCACAAATTAATTTACAGTGATAATGCTGCAATGAGGCTAGTAAATGGTTAATTTTCTTGATTATTTTGTGGATTATGTTGTTCATTTTTGTCAATTTTTTCAGTTACTTTGTTCAGTTTGGTTTTCTTCATCTTTTGATCGTATTCTGTTCATTAGATGACCATTGTGTTCATTTAAAGGTGTGATAATGTTGAAATTATGCCATTTTATGATGACTTATTCTAGGTCTAGTCTCATTTTTGTTCATTCTCTTGATTATTTTGTGGATTATGTTGTTCATTTTTGTCCATTTTTTCAATTATGTAGTTCCCTTTTTATTTGTTCCATTAATCATTTTGATAGTATTCTGTTCATTAGATGATCATTGTGTTCACACATTGTGTTTACAGGCGTGAAAATGTTGAAGTTATGCCATTTTATGGTGACTTTTTCTAAACTTGGTCAGTTTTACTTGTTTTCTTAATCATTGTGCTAATATTCTGTTCATTATGTGATCATTTTGTTCATTTACAATATGGTTTTCATTCACAACATCAAATAAGGCTGAATAAGCTCAGTCTTTATTCTGTTTTTTTCCATTGAAAGAGATACTGTACATACAAATATGATAATATGTGAATTCTTTTACAGTGATAATGTTGATATTTTGCCATTTTATATTGACTTTTTCTAGGCCTGGTCTCCTTTTTGTCCATTTTCTTGATTATTTTGTGAATTATGTTTCTTTATTATCTTTGCCCATTCGTTTAGTTAATTTAGTTTTATTTATTTTCTGATTCATTTTCACTAATAGTCTTTTCATTAAATGATCATTTTGTTCATTTTTCAAAAGTGATGATGTTGATATTATACCGTTTTATAACAACTGATTTCATTTTTATTCATTTTCTTGCTTATTTGTAGATTATGTCTTTTTATGTCTTTTTTATTATTTTTGTCCATTTTTCATTTGCTTCATTCAATTTTATTTATTTTATGAATAATTTTTGCTAATATTCTGCTCATTACATCATAATTTTGAACGACATTGTTGATATTATACCATTTTATAATGACTGGTCTCATTTTTGTCCAATTTCTTGATTATTTTGTTCATTTCTGCTGATGTGGTAGATCATACAGCTCATTCTCCTCCCTTCATAAATAAAAAGCCAGAAATTGCTGCATGAACAATTCACCGAAGCACAGAAAATGCCACTATCAGTGCCTGTGCATGTATATATTTTTTTCCACTTTGTATAAGTTTTCTCTGGATAGAGCCCCATTTCGGTCCAGATTAGTGTGCCGTTCTTGTGTTTTCCTTTGTAGAGCATAATCGTTGCTGAATTCAGAAAAGTCACACGGAGGTTGCGGCACAGTTTTGTCTGACTTGCTTCACTTCAGGTAAATTGAACCACAAAAACACGTTTTTTTTTTTCTTTGTGCTCACACCGTGGTGCCGCTCCCTCCTCTGAATAGACTCTCTGCTCGCTGATAGAATTACATTCAGATTCCACTTTTGATCACAGAGGGGAGGCAACAATAACACATAATGAATACAGCCACCTAATAACCAGATGCTGGAAACACTCTTTGCACAATTTAATCATTTCACTATCAAATGGGAGCTTCTCGGGGGCAAATTCTCTTAATAGCAGTGCAGTACAAATTGACCACACTGGAGGAACAGCAGAAAGCACTCAAAAAAAAAAAAAAAAAACAGAAATAGTCAGCAATATGCAACTGGCGCCTGCAGGATTTCTTCTGATTCCTCTCAGCTGACCTCAAACTACAAACTTGTACGTGCAAGACAAAAATGGCCGAACGCACGCCTACCTGCGAGCGGATTAACAGCTGTTCTGTTGGGAGACGTGACTGCAGCACAACACAAGATCCTGTGTTTGCTTTGTTTTAGCTGATGATGTAAGGCGACTAAACCGTCACTCTTTCTTTTCCCCTTTTTCTCCTTCCATTCTCCATTTGACAATCCGAGATAATTGATATATCTTACTCCTCTTTGTATTTTTTCCTCATAGCAAATGCACTTCAATTATTCATCCTTTTCAGCACTGAGAGAAAGAGAGTGAGAGAGACAGACAGAGAGAGATGTCCTATATGCCACAAAGCCTTAACACACACTGTCACTGCTAATGCAAGGAGCAATCAAATATTTTACAGAAAACCAAATATGCAGATGTGTCGGCAGCAATTTAGCGAGACATATTTTAGTGCAAAGGGAGAAGTGGGAGGTGGCGGCGGCGGTGGGGAGGAAAGTGATACTGGCAAAAATCGAATGAGACGTTTGATGAATCTTCGCCCATTGTTCCTGGGAATGTACGTCGCCACCTACTTCAGAGGTTCGGAAAAGGAAATAAGTCAAGCTCCTCGGAGCGCGGGGTGTGGCATAGAGGCATTAAGTGGCGTAATTAATAGTATTCTCACATATCGAGGAGAAGTTATTAGGGTGTGCGGGGAGAGAGAAAGTCGCGCCTAAAGAGCCTCTTGAACAGCACTCCAAGATTTGTCACTTCCAGCAGTCGTTTAATAGCTCATTTGAAACTGTTGACCCCAGTTAACAGAACAAGCCCATTTGAGCTCTTAGTGAATTAGTTCAGATTTAAATGAAATCCCACTCCCCTGCACGCACACACACACACACACACACAGAGAGTCGGAGACGCATGTTGCGCTTAAAACATCACCAGTCAACACTTATTATCAGCACTGTGGTTTTATTTGCATGAAAGAATCCTCGCTTTCAAAGTCAATACAGAACATTTTGACATTTATCTTGTCATTCGTGAATTTAGCACCAACTTTCCTTCAAAAATATTAAAAAAAAGACACATTTGATAAGCCCCCATTGTTGGAAATAACCTAGAAATATCAGCAAATGTCACGCGCCGGATGAAAAAATAATCACACTCAGAGAAATATTTGCCAGTCTAACAGTTTCATATGGTAAATGTTAGTAGTGAAACAGGGTGCTGCCAATAGAATCCAATTAAAGAAACCCTCACAATGTTTTGAGGATTTTCACAGGAATGCCAGCAACTGGAGGTATCGGTGCATAAATTAACTCCGGCGGACTTAATTAGAGACAAGAAGGGGGAAAAAGGAAGAGGTAAGAGAGAAAGAACAGAGATGTGGGCAAACAGGGAGGAACGGAGGTATGGGGATTCTTTTTTTTTTTTTTCATACACCGATAACTCCTCTAAAATGAAAAAAAAAGAATCTCAGAGACACTCACCCCCGCTTGAGGCTCCTCCATCTGTCTCTGCAACACACAGAAAACACACACAGGTGAAAGGTGTCGTCTCTTTGGTCGGGAGGAGGGGGGCGGGGGGGTCGTCCTCTCGTCTGAAATGGAGAATTTTTTTAAAGAACACACTCATTCTTTGCAGAGAGTATCACCACGCTACTGTTGTGCCCTCCTAAATTCTGCCTCTGAAGTTTGACACAAAAGCGTTGCATTCTGTGAATCAATTGCTATTTTTTTTTACAAATGTGTATGCATGTGCGTTCGGGGTGGGATGTGTGTGTTTGTGTGTGTACATGGTGGTGGTGAGGGTGGGGGGGGTTGTTTTATGCTTTCCAAATAAATGTGATGCATAGACTCGGCTTGCTCATATCTGCCTGCATTGTACGTGGGCGGGTGTAAATCCTCATCTTCCTGTATATCCATTAGTAATGCAACACTCTAAAAATAAAGTGTGCCCCGGCGTATCAGTGCCTATGAACATGTTGCCTGTGTAATCACATTTTATATACTTCTTTTTTATCTGTTGTCGGAGAGAGGAAGGGTTTTTTTTTTTTTTTTTGCAAGTGCCTCGGTGGTGGATTGCGGTCGCTGCAGCTCTGCATGGGTGTATAGATGGCGGTGATAGGCCAATTGTGAGCGCCGGGGTTTTACCTTTTACCCAAACTAGTATTATACCAGCGAGTGTATTGTGAAAGGGGAGATAAGTCGCATTTCTTTCACCTCCCTGCTGCATTTTCTTCTCCATCTCCGTCCCCATCATTCCATCCTCTCCTCTTCCTCTCTGCTGCACTGACACAAATCAGCATGCTTAGAATAAACTGCATAAGTTATCAGCTCCTTGGAAAGCAACGCATAAGGGGAGAGCAGCGGCAGGAAAAAAAAAAGAGGAGACAGAGAGAGGGGAGACTTCTATCACTTAATGAAAAATAGCTTCCCTTTTGGACAGAACTTCATAGGCCTGCAATCAAGCCCTGGCCCCCACTTCTTGACGTGCAATCGAGGCAAATCAAGTCAGCATCTATTAATAATATTTCCCTGGCTCCTTTCATTCCAGCGCGTGTCCTACCACTGTCAACGCTGTGATGGAGCACTGCCTTTATCTCCACCCCGGCCTGCTCTGTCACAGTGATAAACAATTCTAACAAGAATCAGAATAAAGATCTCCCCAGTAGACTCCCGGAGATAGAGGGGGCCCTTTTTCTCATTTTCTAGACGGCAAAATTTAATCTAGTGCCTAGTCCCCCCTCCGTCAACCCTCCGCCACCACACACACATGCATGCACCCCACCCAAATCACCCCCCCAACCCCCACTCCGCACCCTTCTCCCGTCACCCTCCTT
>JAQQAE010013927.1:0-12572 GCA_029823295.1 Pseudamia nigra | reverse complement strand
ATTGCAGTTCAGTGAAAACACCTGCTTTAGTGAGTGGCTGGAAAGAAAACCTGCAGTGTCTCAGCCCTTTGTGGCAACGATTGGACACCCCTGATGTATGGTATGGTATAATGTATGGTATGGTGTGATATGGTATAATGTATGGTATGGTATAATGTATGGTAGGGTACAATATGGTATGAATATGGGATGGTATGGTATGGTATACAATGTGTAGGAATGTATGAATAAAATACCTACAATATACTATCCCAATACTATACTTTTAAAAGTATAGTAAATAAATATTTACTACTCCAATCGAGTAGTATGGCAATAGACCCTACACAAACCCATGTTTACTTTGAACAGGTTTGAAAAGACATTTAACAAGTGTTATAGCTAGTGCTCCTTAAAGTACTGTATTTCAGGGTGTTTCAAAGACTTTTTCATTGTGACAATTCACAAAATAATTACCTAAACAATCCACAAAATCAATGAAATAATCTAAACATTGGCAATAATGAACAAAATAATGAGGGAATTTATGAAAAATAAAAAAGAAAGCAGAAAAAGAACAAAAATAGACAAAATAATCAAATAAAACAACGACAAAAAATTAACCATTGACAGCGCAATGAGCAAAATGGACATTGTATGTAAAGCAGGGTTTTATATAGTCAACTTTTGCAGGGTCAGTGGTTAGATAAGAAGAAAATGAGCAAAATTTTAAAAAAAAATGGGAAAAGCTAGACCAAAATGAATCATTAGCTGACATAATATCTGCATGTTTTCAGTACTGTGATCTTATTTATCACATGACATAAAAATCAGCAAAATACGCAACAAAATGAACAAAAAATAATAAAATAAACCACAGTGTAAACACACACACACAGTGCAATCTAAATCTATTCCTCACTCACTTGACTTTACAGGCTACATTTGAAAATCTCTTTTTACAATGGGTAATTAGTCATCTGTAAACTGTTACATTTACACACCATGTTGGGTAAGTTTAACTTCCGGTGCTGCGTCTTTGCGGAACTTCTTGACAAATTCAGACTAAAGTAGAACAGTGACTCATGGCTCTGTGACACATTTTAGCTCAGTGATGATGCAGAGAGGAAAGAAAATAAAGCACACTCAGACCACGATCACCATCTGCTGGAGGACACATGACACTGCAATAGATCTGCCTCATCGCCTGATAAATCTGGCTTACACAACAATTTACAATGCAAGAAAAAAAAGCAAACAAACACACTCAGGCTAACCCTTATTCAAAGCAATATCTCACATTATGTCTATTAAAAGTATAACATACAATTATTTTTATTGATTAATTTATCTAGATATCCTTTTTATCATTCCTAATTTAAGACACTTTCTTGATTCCCTATCCTTTTATTGTGCTAACTGCAATGTTTGTTTTTATCTGGGCTTCATTTTATTATACTGTTTATAAAGGACACTGTGCACTTAGTACATGAACCATTCATGAGAATAAAAAGATATGCACAGCAGATTTACCAGAAAGCTCATTCCCATCTATAGTCCTTGTCATAGTGCACAATTTAAAAGGCTTCTGAGATTATGCAACCCGTTGACTCTTAAACCAGAGTAGTCATAGCAGTAGTAGTAATCGTGATAGTATTTCATAATTTGTTATTTTGTCTCTTCATATTTCGCAAGATATGATAAAGCCCATAAACAAAGAAATGCTTTCTTTTTGAGGTTGCTAACTCAAAAGTTGCTGAAAATGTATTTCCATGAAAATACACATCTTTATATGGATTGGCTCCTTTAACAGTATGATGTATAAGGCATTCTTTAAAACCTTAAATAGCTACATGCCACCTTATATCACCTCTTTATGAAACTGGTCAAACTGTTACCCAACACATTTAAATGGTTAGTTGTTGAGTGATTGATGAAATTCTCAAGAAAATCAACAAAATAGGCAACAAATACAGTACAGCAAAAATGAACAAAAATAAGAAAATGAAATTTAAGAAAGGCAACTAAAAGGGGAAAAATAACGAAGACAAGAACAAAAATAAACTAGAAAATGAATAGGATAAGAAATAAACAAAACAATCAGGAAAAACATAAATAAACAAAAGTAGGTAACAAAAAGAGTGCAAATGAACAAAAAAATCAGGAAAATCAACAATAACGAACAAATAAGTACAAAATTATTACTAAAAATAACAAAAAATGAAGTAATAACAAAATGAACAAAATGGACAACAAAAGGGTAAACATTAACAAAATAATTATGAAAATGGACAATTTCAAGCAAAATAGGCAATGAACACAGCAAAAATGAATTCCAATTGATGAAATAATCAAGAAAATTAACAAAACAGGCATCACTGAATGAACAAAATATTCATTGAATGTACAAATAATCCAGAAATAATAGAGAAAATGAAAAGAAAAGAAATGAACAAAATAATTAAGAAAAGTAACAGAAATAAAAAGGGTATACAACAAAATGCATATATTGGGCAAGAAAACTAAAAAATCAACAAAATGATAATAAAAAAGTAACAAATAGAGTTAAAATGGACCAAAAATCAAGAATATTAACAGTAATAAACAAAAATGAACCAAATAATTAAGAAATGAACTGGAATAATGCAACAAATAAATAAACAATTTTTTTAAAGTAACAATTATGGATGGTATAATCACAAAAATAAACACAATGTGCAAAAATAGGACACAAATACAGAAAAAAATAAACAAAAAATGGACAGAAGAACTGACAACAGAAAGAATGAAAATATGAAATAAGGAAAATGAACAGTAGTGGACAAAATGAGCAAAAAAGAGAGCAAAAACAAAAATAAAAATCATTCCAGATATGAACAAAATAATCAAGAAAATGAACAGAATAACCAAGAAAATGACCCAAATCAAGCAAAATGGGCAACAAGTACAGCAAAAATGAACAAAATGCACAGAAATGACCCGGATAAGCAACAAAAATAAGCAACAAAAAACAAAGATTAACAAAATAATCAAAGGATTTTTAGAAACAGGTAACAAAGAGTTACCTGGGTTACAAATAACCTAAACCCAAAGAGAAAATGAAACAAAAAAATCAAGAAACCGACTATGATGAAAAAAGGAACAAAGTAATTAAGAAATGAATAAAATAATCCAAAAATGAAGAGACGTGAACCAAAAAAAAATCACAAAATAATGAACAAAAATGAACTAAATATGCAACAAAATGCGCAGAACAGGCACAAAATGTTCCAAAAATAAACAAAATATCTGACAAAATGAATTTCCCTAAACCATACTTGTCATATTTGCAGTACATTCCTTTTTAAACGTAATTATATCTTGCGATTCTATTTGCTCTGTTTTCTCTTTCACCATCCCCAGGCTCTGCACATGTGGTAACTGCGCCAATGGGAGGTAGTTTACGGTAAAAGGTTCTGACCATGTGATTTCACCGATGTTTGTAAACATGCGTCAGCCACATGTGATCCAGGCGATGAGGAAACACTGTCCAGCACGGCAGCCAATCAGCGGCCGGGGGAGTGTCAGGGGCGGGGCTACCGTGTTGCGCTATGGAAAATCGTTATTAGGATACACTGGGACAAACGTGCACTCTGAGATTGATAATAGTGACAATAAGACTGAAACGGGAAACCGATGGAGTCACTCTTCACCGAGGACCGGCTCGGTCTGGGCGGGAAATGGACGACTCCGGCTTAGCACGCAACGAAAACAGGCTTGGGGTAAACACGTAAGTTATTTATGATATTATAGGGCCAGAGCGACAGAATTCTGCGTGTGTGGCGTAGAGAATACCACTATGTAATTCATAACCACTCGAGTGCTGGGTGAAAAGGTAGGAATGAAGCCCGGAGGCGCTGTTGTAAAAGTGTCAAAATAGCAAATAAAATAAAAGTCCTTTGACGGAAACGACACAGACAGCGGGGTCTTGTTGAGGAGAAGCCTGAGAGCACTTTGTAGTCATGAGTGTTTCATCATCGACATGACAACAGGTAAATTAAACTGCGTCAGCGACAAGGACCGAGAAGCCACATGATATCCAGTGGGAATTTCCGCCGTGATGCTGAAACATGCTAGGACGGCATGCTAGCGTAGTTGTAGCTCGGTCCCAAACTTAAAATTTGATGTTAAAATGAAGATGTAAACAAAGCGCTGCATTGACAGGGATGTTCGTGTGAAGGAAGCGCTCGGAATAGGATGCTGCGCAAGAGATGGATAGTGCGTAATCCTGTTGTGGGAGAGGACGATGTTACGCAGTTTGAATTGGCACGAACATTTAACACCTCATGGCTTCGTCGTCGTCGTTTTCTCTCGTAAAGGGCACTTTTTGAGCCAAGTAACAGGTTTTGTATTCAGACGTGGGCACGAATTAAGACAGGAAAGGCTGTCTTGTGGTTTCTGAGAGAGTGAAAACTTTGAAGTGAGTAATACAGTGGTGACGCAGCTTGTGTAATGTTTCAGGTTTCAAACATTTGCTGCGTCACTGAAGTCCCAGGAGGTGTTTAATAGTAATCTGGTTTCTGGATGAGCACTTGATGTGATGAAAACAACATGTTTTTAAAGCGTAGAGGGCGCTGTTGTGTCAAAAAAAATCCCACTGCAATGTTGAATAGGATCTTGAGGCATTTCCTCATCTCCCCTTGGACACTCCCTTTTGTACTTTTTAGGTTTAATTTAATTAGATTCTCATGTTTAGTCAGACATTTCTGAATTTTAAGTGTTGTGGTGAATTGTTAATGTATCAGTGACTGCCTTTTCTGTACAAGTTTATGAAGGAAACACAATAATGAACAATATAATCAAGGTAATAAACAGCAACAAGCCAAAAAAGAGAAATCAACAAAAATGAACAAAGTAATTAAGAAAGGTAACAAAATCAGGACCAGTATGAAACAAAAATGAACAAATAGTCCACAAAATGAAATAAATACCCCAAAATGAACAATATAATTAAGAAAACTAACAATAATCAATAAAATATTCCACAAAAATGAACAAAATAATGAAGAAAGTGAAGAAGTAAAGTCAAAACAATGAGCACAATAATCAAGAAAATAACACAAACGATAAAAAAATACACAAAATGAACAGAAAATAACAAAAAACTAATCCAAAGAGAACAAAAACTAAATAAATAAGCCATGACTGCAAAAAAACAAAGCGGTCTAAATAATTAACTAATTCAACAAAAGAAAATGAACAAATACACAATAGTAGTCTAAAGCAGAAAACTGAGCAAAGTAAGTCACAATATTCATTAAAATTACTGAAGTAATCCACAAAACTAACAAAAATGTAAAATCTAAGTCACAAAATTAATGGAAATGCACAAAAAAATTCACAAAATGAACAAAAATAAAGAAAATAGTCAAGCAAATGAACAAAAAACCAGATTAAATGAACAAACATGAAAGCAACAACTTGAACTAATATAATAGATCAATTCCCAAGAAGAAAAAAAATACTAAAAATAACAATATTCAAGGAAATGGCCACGAAGAGACACAATATTAACAAAAATGAACAAAACAACTGAGAAAACGAACCCAAAAGGGAACAACAAACCATACATGTTAACTAGTTTATTGCCGGGGGCAAATGCACATTTGCTAATAATGAGGTGGGGTGTATCTCGAACATCATCCGTGCTGAAATTTACACCTACGCCTCAGTTTATACTCGTATCTCTATGGAAAACCATGATTATGCAATGAACACAAACCCTGATCTTTCTCGATGTGTAGTTTTCTGTGCAGCGCTGTGAGAGAGTCATGTCGCAGATTTGTCAGCCTTTAGTGAAGCTTGTAACACACACCTGTCGGAGCACAATAGGGTGCTGTCAGGGCTGATATGATGTCGCTGTTATTGTTGACACCACGGCTGTTGGCCTCTCCCACCATCTTCCAAATGATCCAAGTGAGGGTGTGGTGCCTCCTACTGTTTATCTGCTGGAGGATAGGAGATGAAGGGCTTGCTTGCCCCCCCCCACTCCCCCCAGAACAAACTCTTCCTGACAAGTAGATTTGTTCAGTCAGTGGGTGAATCAGCAGTGGACGTCATGAGTTGCTAAACTGCTGGCAAAGAAATGGAAAGACAAGCGAGAGAAGGGGAGGGGGAGAAAGTCAGCTTCAGAAGTGTCATTATGTGTACGCAATAGAAACTTGACTCCTAAGGGAATCTAATTATGGTAGTATTGAAACAAACAGGTAAAGGTCATGGGAAGAACACGCTGACCACTGGAACGGTGTCCGAGCTGGACGCGTCTTGGGCTCGATTGCAAGACACTACATAGGATGGTGAGAGATGCCGAAGCAGAATGTGTTTACTCACTGTCAGTGTCATGGCTTTGGCTGTAATGAATGTTTGTCGTGTCACTTGACCAGAACGAGTGACCCACTTTCGGAAAAACAAGGAAACGCAACCTCTTTAGTTCTTCTGCTCTTGTTTCAGGGAGGAGTGCTGCCTCTCCAGTCAAACAAACACATATAAATGGACTAAGTGTGCTCCGTTTGTCCCCGTTTTAGTCAGCGTTCTTGGAGAAATTTCACAATAATGGACTACTAAAACAACTATCTTTGTTTTTTCAGCTGGATAATGTCGACTTTAGCAGATCTGACCGGGCAGATGAGCACCTTTTACAGACTCCCGAGGAGAAGCTGGATGAATCTACTGATGGATGTGTTTACAGCAGGGCGCCAGCGTCACCTGTAGAGCACATAAACCTTCAGAGAACACAGTGAGCGACCCAGTGCCTTTTAAAACAGATCCCTCCTACACAGAGATTAGAATAGGAGGTGGCACAGTGCCGAGAGTTGACAGTGCTAAAATTAAACTCACAGCACCGTCGGCCTCAATAGATGATGATGTATTAATAGATAAGTGTGAGGCAGCATTCATTTGCAGGTATCATTAGCAGTTAGACACCTGTCAGCAGTTATAATGTTGGTACCCTGCATTAATGCTGCTGTAGATGGCCTTGATTTGTCTCTATGTAGCAGTATATGAAATGCTACTTGTGTTGCTTTAAGCCAAATAATACTATATGGGGACAAACAATGCTGGGTTTATTTTAGTTTCCTTCCATCTGATTGAAATCATCAATATCAGAGAATCGCTTGGAATCTAATGTCTTAAGATGTGTTTGCATGCATTTGCAAAGCATGTCATCAGAATGTAACTGAAAATCAAATAGTAACCTCAAGAAAACAATCAAATGAGGAAGTGAACAAAATAAGCAACAAAATGAAAAGAACTGACAAAATAAGTAATAAGATTAACACAAAATAACCCATTCATAAAATGATCAAAAATCAACAAAATAGTCAATAAAATGAACCAAATAATAATCAATATTAACAAAATTATCCACAGAATGAACAGAGGTTAATAAACATGGAGCAAAATTTCACAAAATAAGCAATAAAATAAAGAAAACAAACAAGATTAACAAGAATTAGAAAACAAAAAATCATAAAATAGTCAAGAAAATGCAATAAAGAACAAGGAAAATGGCAGCAAGGAAATGAACAAAATAAACAAAATTAACAAACAAATAATAAAGCAATTTACCAATCAATACAATAGTCAATATTAAACATTAACAAAATTATCTACAATATGAACAGAAATTCTTTAAAGTTGAAAAAAATTACAAAACTCCAAAATATGCAATAAAATAAAAAGAAAATCAACAAAACAAGCAACAAAATGAACAAAAAATATAATAAAGCAATTCACAAAACGAACAAAATAGTCAATATAATGAACATAATAATAACCAGCATTAACAAGATTATCCACAGAATGAACAGAAATTAATAAACTGTCAACAAAACATTATGAAATTACACAAACTAAGCAATAAAATAAAACGATGAACTGAACAACCAACAAAAAGCAACAAAAATTGACAAAAAAAAAGCAAGGTTACCGCAAGATTAACAGGCATGAATTAAGATGAACAAAAACTGACAAAATGAACAGAAAAACAACATCAACAATCTCAACAAAACAAGCAACAAAAATGATGAAAATTAACAACACAATTAACAGACATGAATAAAATAATCCACACAACTGACGTACAGTATATAACATGTAACTGACGTGTATGTGACGTGTCTGGAAATGGAAGAAGCTGCTGTTTTCCATCTTTTTGTTATTAAAGATGACCAAGATGGATTCACATGTCGTAAGAAAATATGCTTTTTTTCTGTTATTCAAGTCATATGACAATCCTTAAAGATCACATATCATGACACTTAAATTTCCATATTTAGTGTTTAAATGTATCTATTAAAGACCCCTCTATGAGTGCTGACAAAGTAAAATGTGATTTAATTTCCCGACTATCTTTGTAACTCACTGTCACACAGCTGACTACTTCTCATTGACACCACTGTGATCAGTTGAAGCACACACCATTTCCATAATGACTCAGCATCATATTTTGTCACAAAGCGACTGTAAAGCCCGAATAATACAAATTTAAAATGTCAGCAATATTTGCCCTTGGTTTATGGAGCAGGACTAATTTTAGCTTACATTTTGATTTCTAGGGACTAAGGTGGGCCAGACTAATGCATTATAGCTCGACTGTGATTGGTTCTAAACTCTGATGTCACAAATTACAAAAATTAAAACACCTTATTTGTCCATCTTGTGAAGTTTCAACAGGTTGGCAGTTTACAGACTTTATATAAACCTAAATAAAGATGTTTTTCACAGTATGGGACCTTTTAAAGTTTCATTACATTTCCATTAAAAAAAAAAAAAAAACCTCAAATATGAGCCACGGACTAGTTTTTGAGTTGCTGTTGTTTCAGTCCGTCATGCCATCTCATCACTCATACAGTAATATTACCCCTGCATGGGTCAAATATGAGCAAATCAAGTGTTTACGTGGGAAATATACTGTTGCCTTTAAAGTTGAAATATTTGTTTCTTAACCGCTTCTGATGAAATAATTGCGATAGTGTGATTTATTCTTGATAAAGTGTAAATCTTCTTGAAACTTTATTGAACAATCTCTTCCAAAGGTGATTACTGATGTATATAAATAGGAATGAAAAGGGGAATGTGTACTAAAACTAATCATTTCTACTTTCTGGGCAACAGTGTGTTTTTCTGTTGATCAGACTATCAAAAGTTTACATTGCTGTCTTTCTGAAAAGCAAAATGTTGTGGGTCCGACTTTAAGAATAAAATGCCGGAAAACCCCTTAATAAAATGCCGGAAAACCCCTACATTCAGATTAAGTACTTTGGGTAATGTAAACATAGCATTCATGTCAAGACACTTAAGGTGGAATCTGATCAGAATGATTTCAATCAGAGGGAAGAAAATGTTCCATGTAAACACAGCAAGTGACATCCATCAGCGTATTGTTTCTTTTCTAGTTTGTCAAACTGCTGTTTAGCTAAAGGGAACACAAACTACTTCTACTTCCTTTCTCTTTAAACCTTATTTTCCTTTACAAGGACACCATTCAACCTCAGTTTGAGCATTTGTTTGTGTGTAGTTATTGAAGCCATAAAGCCACTGCTGTTATCAGGAAGATATCTGATATTTCCCAATAGGCACGCTGAGAGCCAGAGGAGAGCGGTAAAGTGTACACCAGCCCTTCAAAACGTGGCTCTCCATCTATTTCTGCCCTCTGTGCTTACATTTGAGTTTGTTGAGAGCAGCCCTACTGTGTCTGAGTTGCTGATCTCTAATAATATTCTAAGATGTTCTGCAATTTTTCTTGATGGTGAGAGGTGATTTAAAAACACATTACCTCTATGAGTTTGCCTCTCACTCACTGATAAATTAGGAGCTCTAATCTGTAAGAGGATTAACCACCTACCCTGTTTACACGTGCACACATGCTACAGCCCCACCCACACAATGTCAAACGCATACCCAGGCATTCAGTGTTCATGTGACGTCACCTGCTCTAATGTGACCCTGCCCAGCGCTACTTCCTGTGACACAGTTTGACCACGAACAGGCTGAGCTGCCTCCCTCAAATGTGATGATGTCATGTTTTAAATCAATATACCGTCTACTACACAGAGATATGATGTGGTCACATTTGTTTGTGATTTAATGGTCACATATCTTAGTCATAAAGTTATATCTGTATCATTTATATGTGTCTGTTAAATACTCTTGTGAGGGGTGTTGATAAAATAAGGTGTAGTGATTTAATTTTTTCTTGATTCTTCCCAGGACCAATTCTGTCACACTGTGAGGTGTCAAATCAGATTCTTACACAAGGCTAAAGCAAGCACAAAATAATGAAATAATACACTTTTTATGGACAGTTTTTTGAAAAAAAAATGTCAGTAATATTGGTATTTGGCATTTAGCTTGAACATGATTAGTTATAATCATGGGCATATCATAAGAATCAGAAACCAGACTGCTGCTAATGTTTGAAGCTGATTCCTCCAGTGGCCATTCGCTGGTACTACACTCCAGCCTAGAAAGTGTTTCTCTTCTATCACAGAGAACCTCAAAACCCCAAAAGGTGGATTTTCACAGTATGGGACTTTTAAGTAGAATGGCTGACGTTTTGTAGTGTCTGTTCATTACTAAAGAGGGGTAATACAAACAGTTTATTAAACAGAGTGTCTTTACATTGAACCCACCATTGTTTAATTCACAATTGTTTTGGTTTCAGAAGGGCTGATGTGCCTTTAACAAGCACCACATGGTCATGTGACCTGGTAGAAAAACCCAGCTCTGATGCAGAAAGCAGTCTCCGCACTGTAGATGGCGAAAAGAGCTCGTAGTAAAAAAAAACAAAACCAAGGTAAATACAGAGTTCATGAGCATCAGCATGGGAGGAAACAAACAGGAGGACGGATGAGAGGGGAGTTGAGGTCTCTGCCTCAGTCTCTGAGTTGACACTGTATTGTGTAAATACTGGAGGTGCTTGTAGAACAGCCGTAGCTTTTGTTACGGTCTACAGTAGCCAGAATTCATGCTCAAATTTGATTATCAGTGGTTAAAATACTGTGTAACCAAAGTGTACAGCTGCTGCTGTTTTACATGCCAGGACACTAAACAAGCAGCGAAGAGGATTAGGGAGTGACAGACAGGGAAATTGTCTCCCAAAGACACATGAAGGTTTTGGATTAGTTACTACGTCACCTTTTCCCATCAACATTTCAACAGTATGTGAGTTACTGACAAGGCAGGGTAATGCCAGCCTTTTAATGCCAGCCCTACAAATAGAACAGTGAGTTTTCCACATTAATTGTCTGGGCACCGGGCTGGAATGGGTCCTCTGTCAGACAGTGTCTCTGATTGAGCTCCTATATATGTGCTGAAGTCCACTTCTCATGGAAATAGATACTATACTTTCACACTAAAGACTGTTTACCTATTTCAAGACCTGTTTTTTCTATCTTGCACTACAGTCAACCCCACTGGGCCAGGAGCTGGACTGGATGCCTGAGGCAGACCTATTGGAGGACACAGTATCCTATTGTACATGACAAAGACGTCCATGGGGAACTACACAGATATTTTTCACCAGTATGATTGAGTGAGTCAGAGTTTTTGTTGGGCTTCATCTCTGGTGCCAGTCTGGTGCTGTGCCCTGTTTACTTCAAATTCTCGGTCACTTGATGCTCGTCTGCAGAAAAGAAATCGAGTTGCTGTGTCATTCTTAGATGTTCCATCATGATGCAGCACTTCTTCTCATTCCTCTTTGTCAGCTAAGTGTCCCAGTGTCTGGTTTGGCTCTGTCTCGAAAACCAGACACAACCAAAAACTCTGCATTGTTAAGGATAAAAGTATGACTTCCAACCTAAGCCTAAGGAAAATCTTCATTTTATCAGCCTAATATGCTAAGTTTATAGATTTATCAGGCATTATAGTCACCTGTAATTTATAAAATGAATCCTGTGTCTGTTTTCTAAGAATAGTAAATGATAAAATTGGCATGTTACCGTCACATGTTCAAAAGGATGGTTATCACAAAGTGCTTTTTTTAATACCACGCCTACTCCTTGGACAAATTTATACAAACATAAAACATGTACCATATTTTCCAGATTACAAGTCGCAGTTTTTTGCATAGTCTGGCTAGGGGAGTGACAAATGCATCAGAGTGACTTGTATTTTAAAGAATTTCGAGTATAGGGTGTTTGTCACACTGACAGTCGCTAGACGTCACTCTAGGCTTGTGTACCTTCATTTGCTGCATCTGTATTACTGACAATTTAAAATATAGACATTACCGGTAACTACCATACCTGCCATCAGCTTAACACCAAACGTGCCCTCACTTACCCGGTGAGGGCGTCAAGCGCACGGCTGTGGGTGTTCCCTGAACAAATGCGACCTGTCCTCCAGAGCGACTAATACATATTTTTTTTTCTTCTTTATTATGCATTTTTTGGCTCGTGCGACCAACATTCCGGAGCGACATATAACCTGGAAAATACGGTATTTGTCTTTGTCTAAGAACTCACTATCTACAGAATCCATCCATTTTCTACCCCTTAATCCTCGTGAGGGTCGGGGGGGGTGCTGGAGCCTATCCCAGCTGACTTGAGCGA
>JAQQAE010013926.1:0-12572 GCA_029823295.1 Pseudamia nigra | reverse complement strand
TTATTTTACTTTTTTTTTCTTCCCATGATGACAGGTGAGGCCGTGCCTCACCTGCCTCCCCTGACTGCACGTCACTGCCATTGTTGCTTTTTACTTTCATTCAATATCTGTGTATTTAGTGGGATCGCGACTAATGTTCTTCTCAGTCTTTATTATTGTTAGTGGGATACCTTTATTCCATATGTTTTTTGGACCACTGAATGTACAGCACTTTAGTCAACTTTGCTGTTGTTGTAAAGTGCTCTATAAATAAAGTTTCATTCATTAATTAATTCATTCATTCATTCACTAAAACTCCCCCAGTTTTACGCGATTCACATCATTCAAACACCAAAATGTCAAGCTCTTTCGGGACATTCTGGGAATTGTTCTTTGTAAATTTATCTTTGGTAGTTTTTAAATAATTTAGGTTTTTTCACAATTTTGCCCCATAGGAAATGAATGGGGAACTCAAACAGAATGTGTGGTTGCCATAGCAACAACAGTGCAGCATGCCATGGTTTTTCCTTTCATCGTCATGTCCATCCTCGGATGCCCCTTTGATTCCTATTCCATTGAGTTGAGTTAATTTGAACTCTTGAACTCTTGAACTTTTCCAGAAAGTTCAGCTATCCCGTGCAATCTTTTCAGAGATTGAGCATTTTCTAGATTTTTATTTATTTTTGTTCATTTTATGTATATTTAGGTACTTTACTACTATTTAGTTCACATCCTGTTTTCTTGATCATTTTCTTCATTACAGCGGTCCCTCGTTTATTATGGGGTTATGTTCTAAAAAGGCGAAATCCGCGAAGTAGATTCCTATGGAAAACCTGATTCAGGCGCAAACATTTGTTTGAGAATCAAAAAAAAAATGCTTCTCAAACAAACATTTGAGAAACATTTGCCGCAGCGCGCCTCTCCAATGATGGCCTTCATCGACACCGCAGGCCTCCGTTAGAGGGAAAACCAGCAAACACACAGCGCTGGCCTTAGCCAATCAGGACGCAGAACACAATGCGACTTCATACGCTGTATAAAAAGGACATGAAAATGGCAACAAAAAAAATCCGCGAAACAGCCAGGCCGCAGAAGGTGAACCGCGATATAGCGAGGGACCACTGTATTTGTTAATTTTGCTCACGGTTTGCACATTCTAAAGATATTTTGTTCACTTCTTTGATTTTGTTTCCCCCATTTTGTTCATTGCTGTGTATTTTGATTAATTATTTATTATTTTGGCCATTGCTTTGTTTATTTTCTTCATTTCTTTCCATTCTAGAATGGTGTTTAGACACACTGACATGGAAATGATCCCTCAGTAATGCTTTCTTGCTGAGAAAGTCAACATGATTATTGTGTAAACGGTCTATTGAGCAAAAGACTTGGACCTGGAAATTGAATCCAAAATTCTTGACTAACGTTTCAGTTTGCTTTGGATCATTATTGACCCAAATCTCCACAAGACTAAGGATTTCCTGCAGACCGAGGTCGACCCCCAGGCTCTCCACACACTGCTTTCAACACAGTACCATCAACTTTTACCAAGCAGCACCACTAGACTGTCCTGAAGAATTTAGGTGACACAGGGACCAAAATATCACTACAGACCCTGTGTCTAGACAGATATCACTCATCCAACCCAGACACATATAAAGTTCTTCAGCCAAAATCCCACCTGGAGAAAGAAAAGAAATTTTAGTCTTCAGTTCTATGGTTGGATGATCAGCAGCCTCATAAATGGGATCAGACAACAACAGTACATCAAGATAGTGGCTGAAACCATCAAACATCCTGCTGAAAAACTGACCCTGGGGCAAGTTTAAGTATTTCACGAAGACAGCTATCCAAAGAAAACTACAGTGTTGGTCGTGAAATGGTTCGTGGACAATTATGTGAATGTTGTCGACCTGAATCCAGACCTAAATCTAATGAGAATCTGCGGAGGGGGTTTAAGACCCGTGTGATTACAAGGAACCCTTCCAACATCAAAAACCTGGATGTCTTTGCAAAAGAGTGGGCTAAAAGAGAAATTACTGCTGTTTGTGATTCAGGTAAGAAAGCTGAAACAGGAAACATCACCTTAAATTTGTGACAAACTGATGAGAAATTTTTTGGAGGCTGTGATCCCCAACAAAGGCTTTGCACGTGTTCTCCAAGCAAATGGGAAAATATTTTGCACATGACTTAATTGTAGACATTTGAAACGACTATTTCATGAAATGTCTTTTGTTATATTACAGCCAGGTAGAACCTTCACTTAAATCAAAATAAATTTCTTGCAAAAATGACAACATTGTAAAACTTGTAAGGGTCTTAATCATTTTGAACTTAGCTGTATATAAAGTGTAGAAGAGACCAAACTAGGATGGTTAAACAGTAAACATATGGGTTTCTTTATTGCTGAATCATATACGTAGATAAACTGTCCTCATCTGAACTAGACATTCACGGGGTATTTTATAAAATCTTTTTTTTTTTTTAAAGTTATTGCACAAAGTAACAGTGGTTTTTTTTATGCCTCACTGCACGCTGACGCAGACACATCAGCATCTATTATAGGAAAATCGAACAATTTTCTTCAAATTGGTGCAATCAGTGGATTCACTTGTGGAGGCATGTGGAGGTAATTTGTGCTGCTTTAGTAGAAAATTCCGCTTTGGTGTCCTCACAGACAAGTGCATGCAGTTTACCAATTAGAAACCATCTGGACCACCATGACCTTTGAGAGTACGGAAAGAATAGAGGCTGAATATGGGATGCTGTTATGAAAACAGTTTCAAACATTTTTATCCAGCCCAGCTCGAATGAATGAAAAGTGATGTCAAGAGAGCTTTTAATATTGTATCCACTGTGTAAAAAGGAAGCAAGTCATAACCAGTATTTTCCAGTGGACCTGCAGTATGTTCACACTGTTTTTCACACTGTTTTTCATTTTGAATTTTATGTCGCTACATTCTGATTTGACTCCTTTCTTGCTGCAATGAGCCTTTAAGTGAAACTTACTCCGGTCAGACTTAGTCTTAGTTTTAAGCCTGTTGAGCTTTTGCACCTACACTGTCATTGGAATTAGAGCAATAATTACCTTTGCCAAGCAACGTGGCAGAGGTTATGTTTTTAACAGTGTTGGTTTGTCTGTTTGAATGTTAGCAACATAACTCAAAAAGTTCATGTCAGACTTTGTTGAAATTTTCAGGAAATGTCAGAAATGGAATAAGGAGCGAGTGGTTAGATTTTGGTGGTGATCTGAATCACCATCACAGCACATAGCGTTCTTTTGTGCTGACCAATCAGAGGCGCTGGCCATGTCAATGTTGGGTCCTCAGGTGGCACTGCATTAAAAACAGACATGACTCGCTACTGGAAATCGCTACATGGGCTCAAGAACACTTCCAGAAATCACTGTGATCACAGTTCACTGTGAAATCCATGAATGCAAGTCAAAGCTGCATCATGTAAAGAAGAAGCCATATGTGAATACAATCGAGAAACGCCGCTGTCTTCTCTGGACCAAAGCTCATTTAAATTGGGTGTGCATCTCTGTCATCCTAGTTTCATGACAGACACCTCTTCTGTAGTTGTGACGAAGGCCGGCCGCACACAGAGAAACGCGACTCATCTCAACTCAACGTAACTCGAAATCGGCGCAGTGGTTCCCGACCCAGATTTTTCAGTTTTGACGACGTCCTGACAGATTCAACATGAATCACCATGACTCAATTCTCGGCAATGTGCGGCGGTCACGACTCCGACTTCGTGACTTTTATCATTGGTGGATATTTATGTCAGAACCGGTCGCAGGTGCCAGTTCCAAGGCGTGCGTTGTGGTGTCGATCTGCAGCTGTGTGCGAGGCTCTTCCAATCATCACTGGTCCCAGTTGAGTTGGGATCAGTCGCATTTCACCAAGTTCCAGCAACAGGATCAGTGATCAGTTACACAAATGTTATATGGAAGTTTGCTATCTTACTGAGTCAGAAAGTTACCATTTAGAATGAGATCACCTTCACCCTCACATTCCCCGAGCTCCATAATTTGGTCTAACGATAGTCACGTCTGGTTCCAAAACCCAAAGATTAAAGTAGCCAAAATGCAGCCCTATGCAATTCCTAACATAGGCCATTTAGTGTCTACTTGTTAAACACACTTTATGGACAGTTGCATAATACAATGTTTGCAAACTTAAGCTAACTACAGCAGGAATAATAAATGTCAGCATAGGTGTCTTTTGAATGCATAATCTCAGAGCATATAGAACAGTTTTAATTAGATGTTTAACCCCGACCTCTGCATCGTCGTTCACTGTCAGAAAGAAGAGGCGATGCGGATTCCATCAGCCCATCTTGTCATATCTGCTCCTCCTCTTATTTATTTTTGTACGTATCCCATGAGGCCAGGGTGGGGCTCCGGATGGGACAACGCCACGCTGTCAGCACATCAGCGCAAACATTACCTTCATTAGGCCCTATTATATAACCCCGAGACATCCTTGTTAAAATGTCGTTTGCTAATTCCTTTCGATACTCCTCCCCACCGAGCTGTCCTGCCAGGATTAACATGTCATTTATGGGGACGAGGAGGAAAATGAGCGTTAAGTTGATTAGCAAAAGTAAACAGTGCGAGAGAGACGGAGGAGCAGTGGGAGAAGCGGCGGCGTACCGTTTACTCATCGATTACGTATTCATGACAGCGACGTGCAGAGATGTCAATACACTTCATTCATACATTACTTTACTTATTTAACTTACACACAAACTATTCTGCTGAGGCTGCGGGATTATTTCAACTCAATGGACGGTTTTAGTCAAACTTTTCGAGCAGTTTGAGCCCAAAACTTCATTTCCAGTTTTGTGGTGATTTGTGAATTTGTGCCTTTTCTGCACATCATAATATCAATGAAATAATAAAAATGACGAGCAAAAATAAGATGAAAAATTGATGTTATGGTTAGAGTTTTGCGGTAAATAAATCCACATATAACCTTTTTATGTATCTTACTCTTTATAATAAGTTATATGAATGATAACCTGATGTATAGAATTGAAGGCTGAACGAAATGCAAAAGTTTTTTGGAATAAAATAACAAAAACATAACAAAATAATCAACAAAATGAACAAGGACATGAACAAATCTATAAAAAAAATATCAAAATAATTTGAATTAATAGAGCCATTACAAACCTTTCTTTTGAGGGTATAAGATTATTTTAACACTATGGACATTTTTAATCAAACTTTATTGCAAAGTCTGAGCATTACACTCTTCATTTTTATTTTTCTGGTGATTTGTTATTTCAGGAATTTGTGCCTTTTCTGTCCAAGATTCTGAATGGAGCATAATATGAATGAAATAATAAAGAACATGAGCAAAAATAGACTAAAAAGAAGGTTATAAACTGACGTGATATCTACGTTTTAACTGTAAATTAGTCCATTATGTAACATTTTTATGCATTTTACTCTTTAAAGGAAAATGATAATATGATGTACAAAATTGAAGACTGAACTAAATTAGATTTTTTGTTGTAATTTAGAAACAAAAAAATTAACAAAATAAGCAACAGTATTAACAATAAACTAACAAATGAGGAAAATATCAAGAAAATGAACAAAACTCTACAAAAAATCCTGAAAGTAAAAGAATCCCCCAAAAGGAACAAAATATATACAATCAAAATTATTTTAATTAATACAGCTGTTCACAAACCCTTCTGTGGAGGATATAGGATTGTACCCCGCTTATAGCACTTTGAGGCATTTTAAATATAATGTATTATTATTATTATTATTATTTGAACATTGTGGGCATTTTTGAACATTGTGGACATTTTTAGTCAAAGATTTTGAGCAGTTTATGCACAAAAACACTTTATTTTCACTTTTCTGGTGATTTGTTTATTTGTGAATCACTACATGGTGGAAGGGTTGGGCCCAGGTGATAGGTCTGACTGAGAAGGATTCAGGAGACCCTTATGACGACGCCTTCCTGTGGACCCACCACCTGCAGGAAAGGTCGTAAGGATCTGGTGCTGTGTGGTTTGGGGGGCAGCTGAAGGCCAGGGTCTGGGTGGTCCAATCCCTGGTTGCCAAAACTACCTCTGACTGGGAGGAGGCCCTGGGGCAGACCCAGGACACGCTGCAGGGACTATGTCTCTCAGCTGGCCTTGAACCGCCTGGGGGTCTCACAGAGGGAAGTCTGGGCTTCTCTGCTTGGGCTGCTGCCCCCGAGACCCTGACCAGGATACGCAGAAAATGGTGGATGGATGGATTATGAAGGAACATAAAATGAATGAAATCAAGAAAAAATAGGGTAAAAAATGTATTAAAAATTGATAAATAAATCCATATGCAACTTTTTTTGTATTTTACTCATTAAAGGTGCATTATATTATGAAGCAAAGGATTGATGATGGAACTAAATTTGAAAGTTTTATATAATTTTGGAATAAAATAACAAAAAATGGACACGATAACCAACAAAATGAACTAAACTGTACAAAATAATCCTAAAAATAAATGACAAAACCCAAAGTGTTTTCTAAAATGATCAAAATAAGCAAGGAAATGAATGAAAATGAATAACTAACATAAGAAAAAATGACCCAAACAAGCAAAGAATAAAAAGGCAACAAACTCAGTAAAATTAACCCAAACAAATCTGCAAAACAGAATAAAGACAATGAAATGAATAAAAATAGGACCCAAAAAAATTCAGAATGTGTACATTTTTACTTTGTTCATTTCAATTCAATATCGATTTAAACATTCAACTGAACAAAATGAGTTCAGAATAATAAAAAGACACTAAAATAAATGAGAAAGCAATAAAAATGAACATTAAATAAACAAACTGTCAATCTGTCCTTCAAATCTGTCATCATCAGCATATTAGAAAACCAAAACCTGTCATTTGGACTCTTTAATAAAATACATCATAACCAATAAAAGCATAGAAATGCAAACAAAGTAAATTCAGTTCAGCTCAGTTCAATCCAGTTCTCATTTGAATGAATAGAATTTAAACAGTTTCACTGGGTGTATGGGGGGCATATGCACAGATTATCATTTTACTGATAAGGAGCAGGATGAATCTCCCATCACTGCTGAAATCTACACAGATGAAATCAGTGGAAGCAGCCAAAACAGGATTAAAGTGTCTCAAACGTTCAAATGAATATAAATGTACATGTTTGCTGCGTGATGCAGGTCACATAAGGTGGTAGAAGATATTACTCCGTCCTCCAGGTTGACAAAAGTCATGTTATGCTGTGTTGTGTGACGTCAGTGGGCCCTGTGCAATTTGGATGAATCTGAAAATGAGATCTGTACTAATAAGGCCCTGGAAATGTGTCAGTTAAAAGAAAACCATATCACTGCATATTAAAATGTGTGATCCTGTGATTGACGAGTAAAGCTGCTGCGATGTTCAGATCCTAGAGGAACTCAATAACCAGAAAGAGAGAAATCTGAAGAAATAAATAAAAAATAAGGCCAATTAGCCTCCACTGAATCTACACTAATACAGGCAGCAGTAAGCATATGGAAAAAAGTCAGGAAATAATACTTCATACCTCATTAAATTACAGTACAGGGAGTGTATCTGTGTTCCCCAGTACCTACACTGCTGTACCATTCAAAAGTCGTCTTTTTCCTTTTACATTATACATTAATACCAAAGACGTCCAAAGTGTGAAAGTATACAGCCACTGACAAAAATTATGGAATCACCAGCCTTGGAGGATGTTCATTCACTTGTTTAATTTTGTAGAAAAAAGTAGATCACAGGCTTGTCACAAAATTAAAGTCATTTAAAACGGCAACTTTATGGCTTTAAGAAACACTAAAAGAAATCCAGAAATAAAATTGTGGTAGTCAATAACAATTGCCTTTTTAGATCAAGCAAAGAGAAAAATTATGGCATCACTAAATTCTGAGAAAGAAAAAAAAAAAGATGGAATCACCCGGTAAATTTTCATTTCCAAAACTAACACCTGCATCAGATTAAATCTGCTCATTAGTCTGCAGTTAAAAAGGAGACGCTCACACCTTGGAGGCTGTTGCACCAAGTGGCCTGACGTGTGTCATGGCTCCAACACCACAGATGTCATTGAAACAAAGGAGAGGATTATCAAACTTCTCAAAGAAAGTAAATCATCACGAAATGTTGCAAAAGATGTTGGTTGTTCACAGTCAGCTGTGTCTAAAATCTGGACCAAGTACAAGCGACATGGGAAGGTTGTGAACGGCGAACATACTGGTCGACCAAGGAAGATGTCAACGCGTCAAGACAGAAAACTTAAAGCAATATGTGTTGAAAACGGAAAATGTACAGCAAAACAAATGAGGAACAAATGCGCGGAAACTGGAGTCGACGTCTGTGACTGAATTGTAAGAAACCGCCTAAAGGAAATGGGATTTACATCAGAAAAGCTAAACGAAAGCCATTATTAATACCGAAACAGAAAAACAAGGTTACAGTAGGCGAAGGAAAAGCCATCGTGGACTGTGGATGAACTGGATGAAAGTCATATGCAGTGATGAATCATGAATCTGCATGGAGCAAAGTGATGATGTTGGAACTTTTGTTTGGTGCCGTTCAATGAGATTTATGAAGATGACGCCTGCACATTTCCATAGCCGTTGATGACATGAGGCACTGGGGACATGGCAGTCGTTACATCTTCAAGAAATGCACAAGTTTACGTTGATGTTTTGGACACTTTTCTTATCCCATCAGTTGAAAGGATGTTTGGGATGATGACATCATTTTCCAAGATGATGCGTCTTGTCATAGAGCAAAAGCTGTGAAAACTTTCCTTGAAGAAAGACACATAAGGTCAATGTCATGTCCTGCAAATAGTCCAGCAAGCTGTTAGAACAAAGTAGTCGTGGTGTGTTGTAGTGTGTTTTTCATGATTTCATAATTTTTTCCTCAGAATTGAGTGATTCCATATTTTTTTCTCTCTGCTTGATCTAAAAAAAGCCACTGTTCTTGACTACCACATTTTTTTCCTGGATTTCTTTTAGTGTTTCTTAAAGCCAGAAACTCGCCATTTTAAATGACGTCAGTTTTGTGACATGCCTGAACATCCTCCACGACGGGCAGCTGATTAGCCAGTTGTCTTAACAAGCAATTGAAAAGTGCCTAATAAAGTGGCCGTTGAGTGTATTTTACATCAGTACATTCTCACATCACAAGGTGCAAGTCACCCACAGCAATTTTCAAATCAGGTGACTTCATTTGAGCCATTTCTTGCCTTCGAACGCAGTATTTTTGATGATTTTTACTCATCTTTCAGGACCCACATAGAATGTTCCTTTAAGACTAGAAAGACAGGAAAGAAGAGACCGTCAGCTTTCATTCAGAGAAAACCGCTTTATTCTAGCATCAGTTGTTCTTTTTACAGCCACACTTGAATATTGGCCACCTTCATTAAATTTCAAACAAATAGCCTGAGAGAACCATGTATCCGCTCCGTCTGCTTTCTTTCAGATGCTCTTCTTTGCTCGTTTGTTTCACCTTAGAACATCCTATAATTTGACAAGATGCTCAAAGGCACCCGTACCTGATAACGGTGAAAACACGGACTGACGGAAAATCTTGTAATTTTAGATCAGGCCCATCAACTGATGGGCCGTGACCCAAAAGTAGGTCCACCGAGGAGGGTTATGTTTTTGTCAACTTGAGTTTGTCTGTTTTAGTCACAACATAACTCAAAAAGTTATGAATAGATTTGGATGAAATTTTCAGGATAGGTCAGAAATGGCACAATCAGTTAGATGCGGGGAGTGGTCTGGATCATCGTCTAGATCCAGGAGATTTTTAAAGGATTCTTTACCATTGTGAGATAAGGCCAAGTTCAACATTTGTCCTTGTAACGTCACAAATAACACTCAGAAAATGTAGCCAAAAACATAACACTGTAATAGATTCTGTCAAAATACAAAGTTTGATCCAGATATGGACAATATTCTGGATATAGTGATTATACTTACAGGAGTTGAGTAGAAATGTCTACTGTAAGTTAGTAAATAATGCTGTAGACATGAAACTGACACCAAACTGTCGTGAAATTCTGCTGACTCAGTGATGTGTCCACAGATTTGATGTATCTTCCACATTTACAGGGTTAGATCCAGAAGAAAACCACCATTATGGAAATGTTATTAATCTTGAATAACTATTGAACTAATAATGATATATATGTGATTCCAAATGCTGATGGTAGGTTTTCATGCTCAAAGAATCCAATAATGAGGGTGAAATACATTTAAGAAAATTATTTTTGGGGTGCAATAACATTATGAGTGAAATGATAGGGGTAGGTTTTCACTATGGAAATAACCATCTGCTGAACTGGCTGGTATTTACACCAGTTTTGAGATTAATTATTCTAATCACTGTTACTGTATGTCATCAGTAGGGATGGTCCTGTGCGTTTATTGTGGATGTAAACTGTACTGTCTTGTGTGGCTGTAAACATTACCATGATGGCAGATGATGTATGTCCACACCCATTCATGTCATCACGGTTCACACTTCAGGAACCTACTATTCACTGGTTCAAGCTGGGAACCAAGGTTCCAGGTTCTGAGCCAAGTTTTTGTTGGTGTGAACTCTGGGAACTAGGTTCAGGAACCAGAACTGTGCCAGTTAAAGGGACTAGCACGACTTCCCTCAGAAACCACCATTATGATATGTTCATTTTATTACAGGGAAATTCAAGGAGAACACAGAGCTGTACCTAAAACTACATCCAAAACCCTGTGAATTACCGTATTTTCTGGACTATACGTCGAACTGGAGTATAAGTCGCACAAGCCAAAAAATGCATAATGCAGTCGCATTTTTTGGGGTGATATTTATTTTACAAAATCTGACACCAAGAACAGACATTTCATCTGGAAAGGCAAGTTGTAGTAATAATGGAATAGAGAACAACAGGCTGAATAGGTGTGCATTGATGGTTATTCAGCACCATGAAGCATAAACAATGAACTGAATAGGTGTCTTGTATGTTAACATAATATATTAACAGTTATTCACATAACTATAGTGTAAAGAACATAATATAACAAGTTCACCAAACTCACAATCTCTAATCACTAAATCCTTTAAATTCTTCATCGCTTCTGAGCAACTCCACCAACTCCGGAGGTAGACGAAGTGTCGCTTCCTCCTCTGCGTGGCTCTGGTCAGACTCAGCATCAGTTTCATTTCCAAAAATTCCAGCTTTTCTGAATCCCGACAGGATTGTTTCGTTTGTCACTGAAGTCCATGCCTTGTCCATCCGTCCGATGACTTGCTGGAAAGTGGCACGGCGCGTCGTCCCGGTCGCCGTGAAGCTGTGCTCTCAGTGTGAAAATAATGAACATCTGACATGTTTTAACATATACATGTCTAGTGCCACTGACTGTGATGTCCCCATAACCTGGAAGAGACAGAAGGAAGTGGGGGTAACACTAACGTATACTCAGTCGCACCCCTAGCCACACTATGAAAAAAAGTGGGGCTTATAGTCCAGAAAATGCGGTACTAACTGTAGTAAAATCATAAAACATGCACATTATGAATTCCACCTTTGCATCGTCAGCTGACTGGCTCCGTGTGCTCTGGCTTTTAGCAGGCCTCTGCTTTTCAGGCAGCTCTGTGTACGTATTAATCCCGACATGTCTGCTCTTCCCTCGACTCGAGCATAAAGCCGTTCACTTTCTGCACGGCTGCCTATTGAAGTGGCGAAGCCAGGAGCCTTCGTCGTTCCAAATAGGTTTGGTAAGTGTCACAGTAGAGCACATTTCTGACTCTGCAGGAATCTGTTTTGGAATAGTGCCACTTCTATTTTCCAAGTTTCACATAACCTGACAGATAGACGCTTGCTATTTTAGACAGAAAAAGAAAAAGATTTGAAATGAAAATGCAGGACTTTGTCTATAAAAGTGGTTTCACCTGGTGACCCACATTTAGCAGGTTATTTAAGTTTTACAGAATTCAAACCTGATTTTAATTCTACCTGAAGACAGCAGCCGTGAAACAACCCATGAAACACAGATTTGAGTGTGTGGATTTTTCAATGTTTTTCAAATTATATATTGGAAGTCCAACACCTCAGTTATTATAGAATCCAAACCAGATAAACGTCATTTTTTAGGCTAGCAAACATAATGAGTGTAATGTGAAGAACATATAGTTTGCACATTTTCATCACTGCATTTACATTAAAACATGAATGAACACAGTAATCAAAGCAATACAAATGAACAAAATAACTCAGGAAAATAGACAAACTTGAATAAGACAATAAACCAAAGGGGGAAAAAAAATTATGCAAAGAAAATACTGACTGACAATGAACAAAAACAGAAAAAAGAGCAAACTCGATAATCAAGAAAATGAAAAAATGACTCCATTCAAGATTCTTCATCAGGTGACGTGGACCTGAGCATCTTCTTCTTCTTTTCCTTTGGGCTGTTCCCTTCAGGGGTCGCCACAGCGACTCATCTGCCTCCATCTCACCCTCTCCTCTGCATCTTCTTCTCTCACACCAACTACCTTCATGTCCTCCTTCACCACATCCATAAATCTCCTCTTTGGTCT
>JAQQAE010013925.1:0-12573 GCA_029823295.1 Pseudamia nigra | reverse complement strand
CCGCCTACCCTGAGCTGCTGGTTCTGCTGCTTGTCTGCCCTTGTCTTGCTCTTTGTGGTTCTGTTGGGTTTACTCTCTGTATAGTCTTGAGGTCTCAGCCTTGAATTGTGAAGCACCTAGAGATAATTGCCAATTATACAAACACTATACAAATAAAATTGAATCAAATTTTTATTATTTTGAAGATTGTCCATTAAAGGTGCAGGTGACGATGTTGGCAAACTAGCTAGTAGCCCATGGTTTGTTGTGGTCCGTGGTGTATGATTGGGCAGGTGACCTCAGAGGTGCACGAGCTCATGCACAAGCTTGTGGAGTTGAAATCAGTAGCTGTAGTTGCTACAAAGCTAACAACTGTAGCTTATCTAACTACAGAATGACTGAGGAGAGACAGCCTGCATTTCAATTTCCTTCACCATCTGGTACAGGTAAGACGGGAACAGACATCATACCTTGTCAACTGTGACATTGTAAACAGAGCTGACTGTGACGTCGCCCGTTTAATCTTTTATATTGGCCAACCACAAACAATTGGCTACTAGCTAGTTTGCCAAAATCTTGACTGGAGGGTCATTCCGTGTCATCTCAGCAAAGGTGGTTGCTTGACCATTTCAGAATCTCTTGAAACTTTGTAGGAATGATTTCTGGCATCTGAAACTGATATCTGTCATTTTTTTCAGCTGAAATTCCAACATTTTCATATTTTTTTAACCAATAGAAATTTTCAATAAATCACTCGTGAGTTGGAAATTGAATGAGATGCCACTTTCAGATGTATATATGTCTTGAAGTATATGTCCTACAGCCCTGGACCTTTAACACTGACAATGTCCACACTATGAAAGAACATGTATAGAAATAAAAAAAAAAAAACATCGTAGGGCCAGTGCATCCCCTGTGTGTATGCACAGTGACTTTTACTTCATCTCAAATTATTTTCCAGTTACCTTATGGGTAACATTTGTTCTGTAGCCCAATTGGATATAAAGTCATATGATAACTTCAGAATGACTTGATAATATTCTGGCTATTTTGAGACTAAGATCACTTCTGTAGGACACATGGTTATTGACATATGATAGAAAATGTGTTTTCACAGATATCTTGCATGACTTTGACCTTTGACCTATCAGTCTGAAAAGTGAAGCACTTCGAGATATCCATCCAAGTGATATTCCCACCCGCTTTGGTTAAAACACAGTACGTACAGGCATTCTTGAGTTATCCTGTGAACACACACATACACGGGTGAAAACAATTCTCTGCGGGGTGGACCAATCCCTGGTTGCCAAAACTAGTGCCAACTGGGAGTACGCCCTGGGGCAGACCCAGGACATGCTGGAGGGACTATGTCTCTCAGCTGGACTGGGGGAGGGAAGTCTGGGCTTCTCTGTTTAAGCTGCTGCCCCTGCGACCCTGACCAGGATAAGTGGAAGATGATGATGGATAAAATATAAAACATGTTCTGGGTTGTTCAACACTTTTTTTGCTTCCTACTTAATTACACACACACACACACACGCACACCACTGAAGGAGAAGGTGTGTCCAGACTTGTGACTGACTGAGTGCATATGAAGAGGAGGTTCACAGAGACTGAAACTGAAGGAGATTAATTCTCCATCTGTGCATGTCAACATCATTCCAGGTCTCTGACTGACTGAAAAATCCATATGTGGAACTTTGTAGAAAACATTAGAGAACCACTGACTGACGGAATCAAATCAGACCCAGGAAACTGCTAATTAACTAATGTTTATTTTCTCATTACCTAATAGACTTCACGGTTCTATGTGTGTGTGTGTGTGTGTGTTCACAGCTGATCACAAATAAAAACACACTGACGATACACAAAGTCCACGCTGGTATCTGTCACACCTTATGTTAATGATCAGCCACACCTCTGATATCAACTGTCCAATTAACACTTTCTGTTTCCACTAATGTGATCACACTTAGCACACACGCACTTTGACACGATGCGAACAAGACGACGCGGGAGGGAGGAGGAGGAGGAGGAGGAGGAAGAGGAGGCGCGTCAACTCATTAGGACTCAGGAGAGGCTTCAAACAGGGGAGTGTGGAGGTAAACACGTCCTCATTTAAAAGGTTTATTCAGAGTGATAGAAATCTGTTCAGACGAATTTTCAATTTGCACCAAAGACTGTGGAAACTGCAAAATATTCAAGATATTTTACGAAACACAAATGCAGTCGTATTGAGTGATTTGTGAAGATGATTGTTTACGCCGTCTGTACAGAAATGAGTCGTATGGTCAGGGGTGTCCGTTTTGTCTGAACATGATAAACACGATCGTAAAAGAGTAAAAATGAGTAAAAAAGAGTAAAAATGAACAAAATAAACAAGGAAATGATGCCGACATCATCTCTGGACCAAAGCTCATTTCATCTGACCACAGAGCACTTTTCCATTCTGTCTCAGACCATTTGAAATGAGCTTTGGCCCAGAAAAGACAGTGGCATTTCTGGACATGTCCACACAGCCAAATATTTGGATACATCTTCTGAAGAACCATGGAAGGAGAACATGTGTCCAAGCCTTTGTCTGAACTGAATCTGTGCTTACACTCAACATGACTTCTACAGTAACGACAATGCCAAAGACATAAAAAGGCATAAAAAAACAACTCAATTAGTGAGTAACTTCATAACGTGGTATGGATTAACCATCCAGAAACGCTGCCATCCTCTCTGGACCAAAGTTCATTTCACATGGCGTGAGGCATTCATCTGACCACACAGCAGTTTTCCATTTTTACCTTTTTTAAATAATAATTTTTGCCTCTGCTTGGTGGGCGTGTGAGCCCAGGCTGCCGCCGTCCCCGGCCTCAAACCATTTTAAATGATGTTTGGTCCACTGTAGATTAATTTATTGTTTGTTCACGTTGCTATAATTTATTTGATGTCTGAAACAGGTCTCTCTTGTAAATGAGACTTTGGGTCTCAATGGTATCACCTGTATAAACAAAGGTTAAATTAAAAAAGTCTGTTTTTAATGCAGTTCCGCCTGAGGGCCCCAAGAGCACCAGCATCCAGTTTTGACCTTTGACCAGTGATATTATATACACTGTAGATGGTGGATCTTCAAAGTGTGATACATTTTATGAGATGGAACATTTTTCTGAAATTGTTCCACAACTTTTAGACACAACAATGAGCTACGTAAATAGGGAAAATATAACAAAATAAACAAATTAAAAAACCTGAGCACAAATGAACTCTATAAGCAGCAAAAATGAACAAAGGACACAAAATAATCATGTAAATGAACAATTTAGCCAAAAAATTACACAGAAAAACAACAAAATAAGCTAAAATCACCAAAACATGAATCAAATTTAGAAAAAAAAATCTAAATAATTAACAGACTAAAGAAACTTCAATAAAATAAGCATCAACATTTGCAATAAGTCTGTTATTCAAGTCTTTTTTAAAACTTTTTTGACCTTTTTGACATAAACAGTCATGCTGATTGTTGAGCTTTGCACTGCTGAATTTCACATTATGAAGTCTGTCTCAACTGGAGTTGTTCGGTTTATGAAATCTACTTCTACTTCTAAGTGAGTCATTATAAGAAACAAGACTTTACACAGAGGTACGACTCCATCTGTGCAGTGTTTGGTCCAAAACTGATGAAGCTCTTCATCGAAATACCCGAGAGTCCGGAGACGACGCCCTGTTGGTTGTCATCAAAGCGATCTGGCTCCATGTTTTTGCGCATACATGAGTGAAATGAGACCTGAAGTGACCACATTCAGACACGTTGTGATACCAGGTGTGAAGAGGACCTCTGTGTGGGTCCGTTGAGCTGCACTGTTGTCGGTTGGTCGTGCTCCGACTCCCCACAGTGACCCACTTAGTCCCCATTGTCTTCATATCACTTCATTCTGCCTCATTTAGTAAAAGAGTGTGTGTGTGTGTGTGTCTGTGTATGTGGTGTTCCTGTAGGAGTGTGTGAGTCGGAACTCCATTCAGACATGTTGCATCACCTTTAACTCTCTCACGCATGGTGCCCCCTACACAGCGACAGGAAATTAAGAAATGAAGGCACAAAGTAAAGCAACATCCCATAAGACAGTGAGTGTTTTGACAAAAAAAAAAATTGAACAAAATAATCAAGAAAAAGAAACAACGTAAGCAAAAGGTACAAAATGAATATACGTAAGTGAACAAAGTCGGAAAGAAAATGAGCAAAGACGTTAATGAAAATGAACAAGCTAAGCAATGAAAAAGGCAAAAATAAGTGAATACTTTTACAAAAATGAGCCAAAAATGACTACAATGAATTGGAAAAATAAGTACTTAAACAAACATGAGCACAAGTCAACATTAAAAGCAACAAAATAAGCAAAATGTACCAAAAATCATGTTAATGAACAAAAAATTGAACAATTCAGCCCACAAAATGAAATAAAAAAAGTCCAAAAATACGCAAACATGAACAAAAACAATCAATAAAACGAACAAACTTTGAACAAAAAAAAAAATCAGTTTGAGAGAATATCTACTATGCTGCTGAACATGGAGGATTTCTGTTGGTTTCCCCCCCGTGGCCCAGATACTGTAAGTACAAATCACACCACGAGTCCTTTAAATGTCTGACACTGAGCTTTGAATTGTCTGTCTGGTCTTGGAGTCTGTTTTATTGAGCTATTAAAGAAATTCAGTGATTAAATCGTGTGTACGTGCAGCTCAGTGCACTCATCTGTGAAGCCTTAATCACCTTGTTTAATTCCAGTGTCAGAGTTTTAATTATTTCTGTTCATAAACCTCAAATCAATAAGTGCGTGAGCATCAAGAGCAGCTTGTGGGTTTGTGTTTTCCATCTGATTTTGTTTCTCTTTGTGACGTCCAACACGGTGCTGGTGCGTGCGTGTGTGCAGATTGACTGAGCAGTCATTAGGGGGTTAAATGGGGGCTCTTGTTCTGTTGTCCGAGCGCTCTGCTGATTAAGCTGGACTGATCGGGGGGCTGGCGGGCACCTGCCATAAGCAGCCTCGGCCTCATCCATCACACACTGACCCGGCTGAGGTCTGGCCCCGGGCCCTGAGGGCCGAGGAGCCCAGGAACTGACCACTACCACTGCAGCCATTAGTCCCTGGACCTGGAGCCACGGTGACCCTCGAGGTCCCAACCCTCGCTTTGACCCACAAGGATGACCACAGGCATAACCCCGAAAACTTCATGTGACTCCAAAATGCTGACCAACCCCAAGCCCAGAATTCTGGAGCCGAAGCAGATGAAAGCTTTTAACCCCAAACCCAGAGTCCCCCCACCTCCAGATGACCCACTGACTACTTAACCCTGAACGAAAATCCAAAAGTAAGACACAGAGTCCTGCAACATCAGCATGCTCTCCACAGGTGAAGTCCTCTTTTACCTGGAGAACTAGAGGACACTCGGAGAGGGCACGGGGGTGACTCAGATCACTGTCTGAATTTTCTGAAGGATCCATTTTCAGATCCAGAATCTCACCAGGATCCAGATCAAGCATTGTGGTCTGGTAGAACATATATTGTGTGACAATTTGTCTGGGTAGAAGTGTTGAAGCTGGGACTTAACACGGCGAACACTATGAGATTTCAGACCTGGTTCACACCCAATCAGCAGCCATGCGTGTCCTCCCACACCTGCTGCCTGAGCCACCCTAACTGGCTCCTCTGGATGTGGAGGAGCAGCAGATCTACATTTGCTCCTCTCGGATGGCTGAGCATCTCTACCGACCGGTGCACACTGTGAGATTTCACACCCAATGGTCAGATCCTCTAATTGTGCATCGGATGAGCAACAGGAACAGTGAGTGAAATCAAGACGAAAGCAATGGGTAGGAGGACATCTGCCTCGAATGTTTGGAATTAGTGGACACAGGAGAGACAAAAGAAAGGTTTAGTGGTCATCAAGGGATGGACACGGTCAGCAGTAATACTCATGTAGGCTGTGTGTACTTTCTAACCATAAAATATACTTGTGAGAGTCGTTGACTTGCAGAATACTTTGTACTTTTACTCGGTTACATTTTGCTACACCTCAATGAGTAGGAATAAAAATGGTTGGAAGTAAAAAAATAATGAATTCAAATACAAAAACCCTGAACAAATTTATCACACAGCAAATGAGCAAAATGACTAAATAAAGCAAACAAATTAGGAAAATTAATCACAAAAAAATGACAAAATGAACAAAATGAGCAACTGCGTTAAACTGAACGAAGCGGCCACAAGTTACAAAATGAACTTAAAGTGAACAAAATGAGCAAAAAGAGAAGAAAATAATCAAGTGAATTAAGATAATTATAATCGAGAAATTGAACAAAAAGTCAATAATGTGAGCCACGCTATGAGACAAAATGATCAAAAAGTTCAAACTGTTCACACCAATGAAGAGAAAACAAAATAAGATGAACAAAAAAAAACAGTAATGGTTGAAAATATAAACAAGTAAAAAAAAAGAACAAAAATTGCCAACAAATATCAACACAATCACTAAAATGATGAGACTAATCATGGAAGTACTTGTTTGAAGGCAGTACATGAGATTGTGATAAATTCCATGTTATGACGTTACACAAGTACCAATACTTATGAGTACTTCAACTTCTACTTGAGTCACTAGATATATAAAGTAGCAGTACATTTACTTGAGTATTGTTTACTCTACAGGCCTCTGGTTAGTTACAGCTGTCTCCGATCTCGTCCACTTCTTATCTCTGTCACCGAAGGCACCGAGTCGAAGGCGTCCGGGGTCAAACGGTTCACAGTTGCACGCATCGCTGACTTTTCAAGAAATGGCTTTTAATCCAACCTCGATCCCCGAAAGCAGGCGAACCGGGCCGAGGCCGCTCACCTACAGCGGACCGCGCTCTTTAATTTCAAGAAAAATCAATAAAAGTAATCAGTGGCATGTCCTCGGTCGGTTCCAGCTGTCAGTCAGTCATAAATCACCATCACATTAATAACGGGACATCCGTCCGGTCTGTAATTAGGACAAAAGACAACAGGAGGTCACTCTGGAAAATAATAACGACTGGTAGGCGGAAGTCAGGTTTTGTTGAGTCAAACTGGAGTCACAGCAGGATATTAAACTGAAGAACACACACTGAATCAGTCTGAGGGGAAAGAGCTCAGTCAATTATGCACATTTGGTTTGTATTTACTCATTATGATGCTTATTTGTTTCATTATTTGTTCAATTTTGCATAATTTTACAATGTATGGCTGCTGAAAAAATAGCCAAATGCTGTAATACAGTTGTAGTGAACAGTTGTATTGTTTCTCCTTCTGTTGCATTCAGGTGGTTGACTGGACAAAGCAGTGCAGTAGGTCTTCTGGCAGTTTCTCAGAACCTCTGCATTCTTGTCTTAACTTCTCACACAGACTTTAAAGGCCCATTTATACTCTACGCAAGTGTGTTGTGTATCAAACGTTGTCAAACGTCGCTGGCATTTATACTCCAATGTGTACTTTATGTGGGCATAGATGTACACAATACATCCACTAGCAGGCAGTGTGGAGTTCAGACTGTCCTCTAGTGTGGAGTTACATTGGATTCTCTCTGAAAATATTAAGCGAAAAAATGTTTGTCATGAGTCATTATGTCTCAAACATTTTATTTGGACCCTCTAATAAGTGATCTGGTCCATCTTTAACTTTTTGCTCCATTATTAAGATATTATGGCAAATAATCCAACAAATGATGGGTGTGCTGGGGTTTGATTACATGTTGCTATGGTAACTAGTCTTCTGGTTGGACCTTGGTATCCTCTATTTATTCAAGATGTTCATAGTTTTACCTGAGATTCACTCGACTGCAGTTGTGGGTAAGTATTTACACTAACAACACTGTAATATGATTTTGTTTTACACTGCTTGGTGAAGTTTTAGCGTACGAAGGTTAGCAGTTAGTTAGCTTTCCCTACGGTTCCCTACTGGCACCGCAGCCGTTCGTACAAATATGGCCGCATCATGTTTTTGGCTCCACGATGTCATCCGAGATGACACTAATATATTTCTATGTTGAGGACAGGTCCATAAGCCCCTCAAAAAACGTACCAAACTTGTAACATAATGCACGCTGAGACCGGAGGGAACAACCCCTCTGCATGATGATGCAGACTTAGCATAGCGTTAAATGGGCCTTAAACGGGTTCCTTTTGCTAGATCAGGTGAACAGGGGAGGGGGATCAAGCACTGGGATTTGTTTTTGAGTCAGAAACTGCTTTGCTGAGAGCGCAGTGTGGCTGGAGCGGTGACTTGATGAAGAATGTCTATTAACGCCGCCAAAGAGGTTACATTAAGTTATGTATTTATGGTTGTTTGTTCACAACATAACTCCAGAAAGTGAAGAGTAGATTTAGATTGGAACGTTCAAGATAGGCCAGAAATATCACAAGGACCAATGGATTAGATTGTGGTAGTGATCTGGATCATCAATCGTCTGGATCCAGAAGATTTTTAAAGGATCCTTCACCAAATTCAACAGTTGCCCTTGTAACGCCACAAATAACACCCAGAAAATGTAGCCAAAAAACATAGGATAACACCATAATGGATTCTATTGAAGCACAAAGTTTGATCCAGATTTGGACAATATTCTGGATATAGTGATTCAAAATGTTTTTACTTACAGGGGTTGAGGATAAATATCTAGTGTAAGGTAGTAAATAAAGCTACAGACATGAAACTGACACCAAACTGTAGCGAAAGTCTGCTGATTCAGTAACATTTACGGAGCAAGATCCAGAGGAAAACCACTATGATGGAAATATTATTAATGGTGAATAACTCATCCATCCATCCATCCATCCATCCATCCATCCATCATCTTCCACTTCTCCTGGTCAGGGTTATGGGGGCAGCAGCTTTAGCAGAGAAGCCCAGACTGCCCTCTTCCCAGCCACCTCCTCCAGCTCCTTTGGAGGGCCCCAAGGTGATCAAAGGCCAGCCGAGAGACACAGTCCCTCCAGTGTGTATTGGCTCCGCTCCAGGGCCTCCTCTTATTTGGAGCTAGTTTTGGCATCTCGGGATTGGACCACCCACGCCCGAACCTTCAGCTGCCATGCAAACCACACAGCACCGGACCCTCACGACCCTTCCTGCAGGTGGTGGACCCACAGGAAGGCATAGTCATAAGGGTCTTCTGAATTGCTCTTAGTCTGACCTGTCACCTAGGACTACTTTGCCTCAGGAGATCCTACCAGGTGTGAATTGCCCCTGATAACAGCTCCGAGGATCACTCAGCACCTAAACCCCTCCACCATGATAAGGTGGTGATTCAAGGAGGTGTGGTGAATAAACTCTTGAACTTATGATATATATGTGATTCCAAATGCTAATGGTAGGGTGTCACCATGAAGACAAACTGAGCTGCCTTGTGGAGGTCTACGCTCTAACAGGGGTTTATGGTTATTTAATAGACATACATTGTATTTCACACCTCTGGAAATAATCAGCAATTGTTTTTTGCATCATCAGTTCACAATCTGTCCCAGATACAGACTTCTCAGCCGTGGCCTTGATCATCCCATGTATATTTTACTACAAACACACACTCATACAACCTCTGCAGGCTGTAATAAAATCTGTGCACGGCAACAATGAAGCAATTGAGGTAATGTGAAGAGGAAAAGGCTGGAAACAGAGGAGAAGTGAGTGCATTTCACTTTTCAAGGCCAGCGGGTCACTGGGTTAGTGTTACGGGCTCCGCTGTGTGCTGATAAGAGATGGCAGGCCCTGTATATGTCAGTGTGTGTGAGTGTGTGTGTGAGATTACCTATAGAAACACACTGAACCGAACACCTATCACATCTCAAAAGAGCATGAACCAGTTACGCTCTGTCCCACAATCACACCTCCACGCCCAAACCTCGTTTTCTCACATAGAGCGTCGCCGCTTTATTGTTGATCCAAAAGAAGATTAGTGTGATACAAGAGCACAGAGGACATAAAATAAAACTCTATTCACTGGATTCTGACAGAGGTGACAGATCATCTGTCTGCAGCTGTCATGTGATTAATGTCACACTATTATTATTATATTCAGGTTTAAAGAAAGAGTTCAGACAGAAAGGAACCATGTGATTTTATAGTTTATAGTGAATTAAAATGTGATGCAATGAGGCACAAACAACGTAGATGCAAAAAGATGAAGATGAAGGCATGAAACACATGCATCAAGAAATGCAAAAAGTGCAACAAGACAGAAGATGCAAAATATCAATCAATCAGTCAGTCTTTATTTATGTAGCACTTCTATATATTCAAAAAAACATAACTCTTTTGTTTTGTCTCTCCTCTGTCCACTAACCCCAACCGGTCCAGGCAGATGTCCGCCTACGTGAGCCGCTGGTTCTGCTGGAAGTTTTTCTCTTCCGTTAAAAGAAGTTTTTCCTCCCCCCTGTCGCCCTTGTCTTGCTCTCGGTGGTTCTGTTGTGTTTACTCTCTGTACACTCATGAGGTCTCGCCCTTGAATTGTGAAGCACCTAGAGATAATCGTCAATTATGATTGGCGCTATTCAAATAAAATTTAATTGGATAACATTTTGGATAACACCTGTTTCCCTTAGCCCTCACCCACAACACCTTCTAAAGAACCGTTCAGAAACCGAAGACAACTGTTAAAAACCCAAAGTCAAAATAAAGTCAGGAAAATCTGAAGAAATGCAACCATTAGTTTGTCATGATGAAACACAGGAGGTGATGCAAAAGAAGCTACAAATAAGGCAAAGTTATAAAACGTCAGATTAATCCTAAAATACACAAAAAGAAGTCAAAAGAAAGAACAAAACGAATACATTGGTGAATAAAATATGAGCAAATGAAATATGTACAAATAAATAAATGGATAAGCGTAAAGATAAGGGTAAATGTAAAAACAGAATGATGATGTGAACGCTGAAAGTCAGGGGCCGTTGTAAGGAAAAGTTTTTACTTTTGGAAAAATTAAGTAATTAAATATGAACAGGTTTGGTTCACTTTTTAAATTATTTTCTTATTTCTCATTTCTTATGATTATTTCGTTCATTTTGACTCACTTTCTTGATTCATTTGATCATTTTTGCTTTGCTTTGATTTTTTTAAACTGTTTTTACTTATATAATTCAATGAGATAAAAACAGTGTAGATGCAAAAAAGATGAAAAAAAGGCCCAAAAAGACATGCATCAAAAATGCAAAAAGGCACAATGCAAAAAAAGCAAAAAGACAAGACGATGCAAAAATCAGAACAAGAGATAGAGATGAAATATAAAATGAAAGTGAAACCAAACAACAGATGCACAAAGATGGAGCCAAAAGGAACAAAAACTGATTCATTTTTATTCATTTTTAAATTATTTTGTTTTCTTTTGTTTTCTGTTTTACTTTCCTGATTTTTTGCTCATTTTCTGGATTATTTTGTTGACTTTTTCAAATTTTCTTGATTATTTTTTCTAATTTTTACTTATTTTCATGATTATTTTGTTCATTTTCATTCATTTTCTTTTTCACTTTTTAATCTTTACAAATTTTCTGGATTATCTGTTTCATTTTCACTCATATTCTTCATTATATTCTTCAGTTTTATTTATTTTCTTCATTGTTTTGTTAATTTCTCGCTAATTGTGTATGCATTTTTTTAAATTATTTTGTTAATTTTTACTTATTTTCCTCATCATTTTGTTAAATGAAATTTATTTTCTTGATTGTTTTGCTCATTTTCTTTTATTTCTTAATTATTTTCTTACTTGTTTTTTGTTTTTTACCCATTTTCTGGAGCTGATCAAAAGTTTAAGACCACATCTCAAAAAAACAGCACTAAAATAGAAATCAAATTTTCAAAAAAGGACTCAGCAATGAGTAGCTGTTCCATTCTTGTTAACCACCTCAAAAATTTGCTTCGGCATGCTTGATGCTAGTGTTTCCAGGAGGCTAGTGGGAATGTTGCTCCATGTGGTGAAGATGGCTTCACGGAGGGCATCCACTGTCTGGGACTGGTGTCCATTTTTGTAAACTTCCGTTGCCATCCAACCCCAAATGTTCTCAATTGGATTTAGATCAGGGGGACACGCAGGATGGTTCAAAAGAGTGATGTTATTTCTCTGAAGAAGTCCTTTGTCAGAACTGCAGCTTTGTCCTGTTGAAAAACCCAGTCATTACCACACAGACGATGGTCTTCAGTCATGAGCGATGCCCCCTGAAACATCTCCACAGAGCCAGCTGCCGTTTGGCGCCCCTGCACGACCTGAAGCTCTGTTGTTCTATTGAAGGTAAAAGCCCCCACATCATGATGGTGCCTCCTCCACTGTTCTGTGTAGAAAACATCTCAGGTGGGATCTTCTTGTCATGCCAGTAACATTGGAAGCCATCAGGACCGTCAAGGTTAAATTTTTTCTCATCAGAAAATAAAACTTTCCTCCACCTTTCAATGTCCCATGTTTGGTGTTGCGCAAACTCCAAACAGGCAATTTTGTGACGTTGAAGGAGACGAGGTCTTTTGAAGAAGTTTTTTGTTCTTAAAACCCTTCTCTGGCAGATGCCGTCTAATGGTTATGGGACTGCAGGTGGCACCAGTGACAAGCTTAATT
>JAQQAE010013924.1:0-12573 GCA_029823295.1 Pseudamia nigra | reverse complement strand
TTTGTGAGTTTGTTTTTTAAAATAATTCTGTTGAACTACAATTCAAAAGCAATGTCTGATTTTCATTGGTTAATTTTGATAACATTTTTATTTATTACTTTTGTCAGGATTCAAGTTATTTCTGTGACCATTGTGAGGTTTTCTGTCATTTACAGAGGGTACCAACAATTTTATCCACGTCTGTATGTTAATGCAGCGATTAAAGGTGCATTGAATAGGATTTAGTGGCATCTACTGGTGAAGCTGTTAAAACTCTGTACATTAAACCCCACTGTATCTATTTAAGGGGATTTAGAAGAGCCTATAGAGACTCTAAAAATGCGAAGGCTAGTGTTTGTATTATGTGCTCATGGACTCTGTGGATGAACACCCCTCCCTCTTTAAAGATACATGCATTTCCCAGTCATGATAGAACCAGAATACTGTACAGTTTTTTCGTGGTAAAGTGCCAGGTTTTAAGTGTTACCTCCCTTCAACCTTACATGTGACGTTTCAGCACATGTCAAATGGTTCAAATGGACATCTCAATAGATATGGATTTTTGTCACATAATTCTGCTTTTTGTGTTCATACAGTGCATATATTTTCTGTATTTGTAATTACAATCCAACAACAAAAAAACTTAAGGTGGATATTGTGCAAGAACTGCTGCATGATTTTAGCATAAAGTATATGCACTTTATGCATGACTAAACATGAACAAGACAAGATAAATCCAAGGTGACCTAAAACTTTTGAACAGTACTGTAAGTGGTTTATGATAAGAAAACAAAAACGCAATGATTCTTTTCAGTGATTGTACACTAATGTTTCATTGGTGATAGAAATGTATTATATTTCTGTCCTGCAAAGAGATTCCATTTAAATCCTACACACTACGACTTTAACTAGAGAATTTGCAGTCTATGAAGAGATTGCGTGGGATTGCCGACTCAAAATAACTGAAATTGATGAAAAAGTTCAAAAGTAAAATGTAGAGATGTGAAGCGTTACGATGAACTACTATTCAGTGGAGACGTACTCAAAGGATCGAAGGCAACGCTGCCATGGTAACCACAGGGCATGGCACTCTAGTCAAGAGATTGATTTAAAAAAATTAAAAATCAGAAATAACCTGTCTAATTGGCATTCTAACTGTTACGATACATTCAAACATGCAACATTATAGTGACTTTCTTTTTCATTTGACGCTTAAATACGGCAGTTTGTCCTGTCGTAACTACCACCTGAGGAATTAAACTCAGGGTTGAAAAACCTTCGTTCTTGTCCAATCAGAGGCAGTTACGAACCATCTGTTGTATTGCTGCTTCTCTAGCCAATCCGCGTCGTTCTTTAATCTGTTGTTGACCAATGGCATTCCAGTATGTTTATAAGTCCATATCGAGGAAGTGGATGATGTGTATATTTTGTTGTTTGATCTGTGTACACCGCTATTGCAGTAATGAAGTCATAGTCCAGTGATTTTACAACAAATCTATTGCTTTATGTTCGGCAACACTGGATCTATTACGCTCAAAAAACTAATCGTTTTACACTCATTTCAGTGAACATAGCAATCTTACAAGTTTTCAGTTGGGTAAGGGAGAGACAGCTGTCGTGTTGACAGCCTCCTCTCCGGGGTGAGGCGCTGGATGGGGCGCTGTATGATCGGAGGATGGCGGCTTTAACCGGGGACCATCATGACTGCAGTGACGGTGTGGCGTTACACCAGCGGCCGTGTCCTCGCAGGGTGGGGGCCGCTGCTCTGTGTTCTTCTCGGCTCTCTCGTCGCCCTGCTGATGCCCCTGGTGGGGGTGGACGACGAGTGCTGCGCCGCCCTGAAGGGCATCGCTCAGATCCGCTGCCAGCTGTGGGGAAGCTCCCATCAGGCTCCAGCTGTTCAGTCCACCAGCCTCACTGTCCCCTTCACCGCCCTGGATGTGCTGCCCCACAAAGCTAAACCGAGTAAAGGTACAAACAAGAAGAGATCTACGGATTTATTTATAACCACACCGGTCCAGTCGCATTCAAATGTTATTGGCCTGATAAGTACATTTGTATTGCCAGGGTTAAGATACAGCAATTAAGAAATGGAAACAAATGTATAATATGAATATTATATATAATGCAGTCAGAAACATAATCCTTAATTCTGTAAACATGAACAGACTTATTTAAACTTGTGTGCGTGTGTTGCTGTGATATTACATCATCTCACTAACAGGCCTGTTGACTTTAGACAAAGCAAGATAAAGAATGTGGTTACCTACAAACACCTTTTTTTTAAAAAAAGTTCTAAGATACTTCTCTTTTCTAAAATCTTTCACCTCCATTTAAGATGTTTTGTGTTGTTTTCTGTACTATTTCTTTACTGTTTCTCATGTGTTTGTCTTAATTGCAGAGATGGTACTTGAAGCCAAAGCAGCACTGCAGCAGGCTCTGGAGATGAAAAAAATGGGGAAAAGGGAAAAGGCTCACAAGCTACTAGTGCATGCACTCAGCATGAACCCAGACTTTGTAGATGCTCTGACTGAGCTAGGCACCATTTTGGAGGAGGAAAAGGATGTAATCCAGGCAGACCATCTCTACACCAAAGCCTTGGCCATTTCACCATGCAATGAGCGGGCAATGATAAGCCGTGACCGAACTCTGCCCTTGGTGGAGGAGATTGACCAGCGTCACTTTGGCATCATTGACAGTAAGGTTCGCAGACTTATGTCTATTCCTAAAGGTAACTCTGCTCTAAGGCGAGTGATGGAGGAAACTTACTACCACCACATCTACCACACAGTGGCCATTGAAGGCAGCACACTCACTCTGTCTGAAATCAGACACATCATTGAGACGCGGTATGCTGTCCCTGGGAAGAGCCTACAAGAGCAAAACGAGGCCATTGGTGTGGACGCAGCCATGAAATACATTAACACCACACTGTTGTCCAGAATGGGAGCCATCACCGTCAGTGACATCCTGGAGATCCACCGCCGTGTCCTTGGCTATGTAGACCCTGTAGAGGGAGGAAGACTGCGCACCAACCAAGTGTTTGTGGGCCACCACATCCCACCCCATCCTCGAGACCTACAGAGACACATGCAGGAGCTCGTTCTGTGGCTCAACTCTGACGAGGCCCTGCAGCTTCACCCTGTGGAGTACGCAGCCCTCGCCCACTACAAACTGGTGTATGTGCACCCATTTGTAGATGGCAATGGACGCACATCACGCCTGCTGATGAATCTTGTGCTTATGCAAGCTCGATACCCACCGATTACTATCCGCAAAGAACAAAGAGCTGAATACTACGCGGCTCTGGACACTGCAAATGAAGGTGATGTTCGACCTTTCATTCGCTTTATAGCAAAATGTACAGAGATGACTTTGGACACACTGTTGATTTCAACAACAGATTATGCTGTGGGGCTACCAGCAGCCAGCCAGCATCCCGCCTGTCCAGAGTGCAAACAGACCATCCCAGTCCACAACTGACAGACCTGACCGCAGAAGGAAGCAAGAAATGATGTGTAGATATACAGTAGTTTAACACTGATGTAATACTAGCAGACCTACCGTAATCTAATTTAGTAGTTTGTGTTGTCCCATGGACAGCATGGACTACTTTGTCATCATCTCCTTTTATTTTTTCACCTGGCTTCACTCTGCCAAATGGTGAATTAAATCTGAAATTGCTGGAGGGTTTGCTCAAACTTTTTGTTTTTCTTGAATAATTTTAGTTTTTAGTTAGTCTATTAGGAACATTGAGGCATTTCATTTGCCACTAACTTTTGACTACTGATGCTGTGCTGATGGTTCTGATCAGAGCTCAGTGATTTTTTACTGGCATGTATAATCTGTATTTGTCTATGAAGATCTCTCATAAAGCAGTGAAGCACTTTCATGTACTTGATTATTTATTTCAAAATAAAAGTGTTTAACCTTCAGGAATGAACAAACGTGTCTGTGTCCTATTAGGATTAAAGATTATGTACGTGTCTTTATTTAAACAATTTTTAGACCAGAAAAAAGAAACATGAGATGTTTGGGGTTTTTTTCCAAAATGCAGAAACACAAGGGTAAAAATGAAAATAGGACAAGCAGGAAATAAATATGCAATTAAATGAACAGAAAATACCCATTTACTATTTACTTCTATACCAAACTTCTTATCTATACCAACACAGAGTATAGAAATTATACAAAACAGCAACGCACACAAGCACACACCTTTTAGTAATGGACGTAAAACTGAAGGTGACTTCTAGAGACCAACATATGTATATTTTCTGAGTAGGCCACTGTGGTGATAGCAATACATATAGCTTGTATTCCATCTGTTTCAACAACTTAGAAATCTGTTACAAATTATGGTAACCTTTTTGAAATTATAACTCTGAATATTTAATATACAAACGTAGTCTTTATCCAACAGGCTTGGTGGGCCATGAGAAATGGAAACCACATCTGAGTGAATTCAGTATACGGGTTAAAAGAAATGGGAAAAAAAAACTGCATAGCATCATCTTCTCTTGGACTGAATGAACCACAAACCTAAAATATGTACAGATGACACAATTTGCCTGAATACTTTCTCAGAATACTTCAGAGCTGTCAGCTATATGTCTTAACTTAGATCAGCTTCACTGAACATATGAAAAGGTCTGAATGATACACAAACTGAACTTTCTTTTTTCATCAGTAGGGTTTTTCTTTTCAGTTACACACAAACAACTATACTTAGTTTATCTTACAAACAGTACTTTACTTACTGTACCTTAATCACATTGTGTGGTCATGTCAAAATAAAGATTAAGTATTTTAAGGTAGATGCCTCCTGATGCCACAGGACCTAAATCTGATTTTATAACATCCTTTTAATGTCAGTGCTTTTAAGATGAGAAGACTGTTCACAGAAAATCAATCTGAGGTTTCAAACAAAATAGGGGATTTGATACAAACACTGAGAAGTAGTATGTTAAATCAAAAAACTGTATACCTAAAGCAGTTCTGTAAGTAGCCTGTAATTTCTCATTAAGTATGTGCAGCTCAGCATGATGGTTTTTATGCACCGAAATGGTCTATAATGCACAGTAGCACACTGCTGCAGTGATGGCAACTCAGAGAGGTTATGTAAAAATAATGGATTAGTGTGAGTTTACAGTCTGGTAAAGTCCTTTCTAGCATCGTTAGAGTGCAAAGCTCAAAATAAATTACACAACAGAAATCCTAGGTTTCCCAAAAAACATCTGGATACTCTTTTCATCACTGTAGTACAACCACTTTATGTACACACACACACACACACACTCACACTCTCATACCAAGTATATTACACCACATCTGAAATGTCAAACATTTGCATATACCATTTTAAACAACATTAACAAGTTTGGCTGTTTTCAATATTTAGAAAAATACTCTCCTAAATGCGTCTGTCACATCCTTTTTCACACAAATTACACAACAAAAGACACAATTTTAGTTACAGTATATTTACACACAAATATACATTTTTTAAAAATTAACCTGCCAACCACCTTCACACACACACACCCACAATAACAACTGCATCACACTGGGGAAACGACACTGTGGCGGTTGTAAAAGATTGTGATGGAGAGCATGTGCTTGGCGATTAAGGCAATCTTGCAAAGTGGATGTTGATGAACAAGACTGAGTTTAAAGGGAAGGCAGGTGACCAATTACAGAAACGCACTAATTTCTAAGGACACAAGATGGCTTTCAGTATGAAGACGGCTGTTTATTTCTCGCTCATCTTCTCACTTATTGAGAAGCATCCTGGCAAAGTCTGAATTTGACAACGGTTTTGTGTCTCCAGCTGCGTTTGCTGCTGAGCAAGCTGTTTCTGTTACAGGCTGAGCTGCAGTCCCATTCTCCACTTTGTTGCCCATTCCAGTTTGTCGATTCAGAGAACGGGGGAGTAATGAGAGCTGGGTGCGTCCTCTACCTCTCCTAAAAAACAAGCAATAAGAATGTTAGAAATTATTATTATTAATCTTATGATGTACAGAAAAAAAAAATTTAAAAAGTAAATACCATTTAGCATGCAAAACAATGAGGAAGTTTCAATAAACTTACGATCCATGGATTTGACGAGGCATCATGTCTGTCCCAGGCTGACTGGAGCCAGGTTTCTCCATCATGTTTCTGCGAGGAGGGTTACTAATAGCAACAGAGATTTTGTTTCCTTCTATGTCCAGGCCATCCATCTTCAGGACTGCCTGAGAGGCCTGGGTTTCATCTGCAAACTCAACATATGCCAGACCCTACAGAGCCACACAGTTAGAGAGGGTTAGTACAGCACACTGGTCAAAGGTGAGAATCATTAGCATAAGAAAGATGGCTATTTTTAGACAAACATCTGGACAATTTGTCCTCACATCTCACCTTGGGTTTTCCTGAGCGATATGTGACCAGACGAACATCTTTGACAGTGCCATGGTTTTTGCAGATTTCCTCCAGCTGTTCTTTAGTGCAGGAGAACGGCAGCCCAGAGATGAAAACTTTGTGTTTTTCCATGGATGTGTTATATTTGAAAACCTACAACAAGATTCGTGATAAGCATTCATTGGTGTCACATCACAAACATGTCGACCTCTGACTGTTAACATGTCTTATTTACCTTAAAGTCAGGGTTTTTGTTTTTGTCAACACAAGGTGACACAAACATGGGCCTGCCCTCCACTTCCCGCCGGTCCATCTTCAGAGCTTCGGAGACAGAAACCATGGATTCAAACTGTACATAGCAGTAACCTTTAAAGCTTCCCTTGTTGCTGAAGACAGGGCGAATTTGTGTGATGGGACCACAGGTCTCAAACAGCGTCCTGAGCTTTGCCTCTGGCTCTTCCAGGGTGTACGCCAGGTTGCTGATGAATACACTGCTGATGTCGTTGCGAAACTCTGGCTTGTCATCTTTCTGCCTCTGGGCAGCAGCTGCCACTCCCTGCTGAGCTGCTTTGGCACCAGGAGGAGGTGGTTTATAGCCAGGAGGAGCACTCCTCCCAAACAGTCCAGTTTCAGTTTCCATATACTCTTCTGTGGATGGATCACCATTTCCTCTGTGCCTTTTGGGAGCTTGTTCCACTGCACAGAAAAAAGGAAGATTAGGAAAGCATTTGCACAGAAAATAAAGAATGGCTGCACAAAAAAAAAATAAAAAAAAAAAAATCTATATTTACCCAAGTCCTCATTCCATTCATCATGATAATCGTCCTGTTCTGCTCTCCTCTTCTCTCCAGCTTGAATTCCCTTTTGGGTCTTCTTCTGAGCCTTCTTGTCTGCCTTGGCCTTACGCCGCTGCTCTGCTCTCTCCTCTTCTTGGCGAGCCAGACTGGCTTCTTTTTCTGCCACCTAACAGATGGGCAGAGCACGGTAGCATGAGTACAAAAATGGCTGAATGATCCACGTGCGCAGTACTGTGCCCCTACCTTTGCCCGTTGTTCATTAACCCTGTTCAGCCGGCGCTCAGTCTTCAACACTGCTGCATCCCAGTCCTCCAAAGAACCTGAATGCAAGATTTAAGTTGTCAGAGTCTCAGAATGTTTTAACAATTTAAGACCTTTTAAGACTTAGTATAGAGTAGGAATTTAAAATTTCATGTCCGTATTAACAAAAAGAGGATAAAAGGCCATAACGCCTTAAGGTTTTCCTGGCTTCCCATACAACTCTAATCCTTATAGACCCAATGTTCCTAATCTGAATATTTTCTTGCAACAATACAGTGATGGTAAACAAATTTAAGAGCTACACTAAAGTTGTTGCTTTTTTACATCTGAAAATAAAAAATCTGATTACTGAACTTTAGGTTTAAGCTTAAATCCTCTAGGTTTAGTGTAAGACCAATTCCATGATGTCTCACCTTCCACCCTCTCAAAAGTGAGCAGGACTTCACACACATGCTCTGGGTAGTCTGAGGTGCACTGGACTGCTCGGTGAAGAGCCTTTCGACAGTGGACAGCATCTCCATAAGACCTGTGGAGGACGAAGCAAGAGAAAAAAAGTCTTGAGTTGCAGATTCCACAGATGTTACCAGTTAAATGTATCTTTTATGTTAATTCTCCAAGTCTTGGAACTGACAGACCTTTCAAGGTTATAATACTCCAGCCACATGTTGGCATACTTGGCATTTCCTTTTGTCATGATGCTGTCCCACAGTTCTCTGGCTTTTTGCATGTTCTTGCAGTGGAGAGCCTGGTACAGTATACACAAAATACTTGTGTATTGTGATTCTTTTAAAAACACAGTGGAAAATTTTGGGTGGTTGTCATAGTAACAATGTCTACCTCTATCCTCGCCCAGATCTGCATTATTATACAGGAGGGGTCTCCACTTTCACCAAACCCTACAAGATGCACATCACAAAAAAGACTGATTACAACTGAGCACCCAATGCCAACGTGACCAAGCAGAAATTTATTTCACTTACTTTCTTCAACATCTTGCTTTATGTAATCCAGAGATCGTGAGAAGGCTCCACGTAACTCCTCTAACTCTTTACTGGATTCTGTCCAACAGCATCAACAATATGTCACTTTGACTGTTTCACAGTATAAAGATAAATGTATTTCATAAAGAAAGTTATCACCTTTGCTGAAATCCACACGTCTCCTCAAGTAGTCAAGGTAAGCCTGCCAGATTTCTACATAATCTGTAGCCTGAATGAAACCTGCATTCAGAGCCTTTTCAAAAACATCTGCAAGGAAAATAAAAATTCAATTCAATTGTACTTGTATAGCACCAATCATAATCCAAGATTATCTCTAGGCGCTTCACTATTTAAGGTCTAAACATCAAAACTAAATGACATTTAGTCTTGATGTCATTTAGAAATGACATGAAGTTCAGAAACAACACAAAGATTGCAACAATTTAAAACAATGTCTAAGACAGATATTTTCCTGCCTCAGACTTTAAGTTGTTTTTAATCAAAAACACATGTACATAATGTCTTTAAGTCAATAACTGTTTTAAAGAAATTCAGTAGCTGAAAATACCTGTGACATGAGTATAATTCATCTTACCTGAGACAGTTTGATGATCAGCCCCGTGTCTTTCCAGAGCTAAAATGTAACTCTTCCACAGACCCATTGTCCAGGGGCAATTTCTGACTGCACGTTCATGAGTGGAAAGTACTAGGTCTTTGATTTTCAGCAGACGGTCCTGCAAACCCAAGCAAAAAAAAAAAAAAAAAACAGACATGACAAGCTTAAATATCTTTCAAGGTCAAAGTGAGACACCTGTAAAAAGTTCACCTGCTTGAAGATTTTACTTCTTTAGTAACAGCACTGTTTCTTTGTTGCTTGTAAAAGCAACTGAACACATTCACAAACTACTAACTAGACAATGGTGTTACAATGTGCAAATACTATAATTAAATGTATTAACTGCTTAAATGACACAGTGTTTACTGATGCAATGTTGAACCAAACAATGTCCTGAAAAATTTACACACTCGTTCTGATAGAGCGCCACACCACAACAGTACTCCACACTCACCAAGTATCTGGTGTATTTTGTCCATAAATCGGGTACAAGACAGTTCTCTGCCAAAGCCCGCTCAAACACGATCTGGATTCGTGCTGGGTCACCCTCCTTTAGTTCATAATCAATGTATGTTTGATATTCTGCCAGCTTAGGAGGCTCAGCCACCAACTGCAACAGAGGTTAAAAAGGCACAATATCCAAGGTCAAATTTCCCATGTAACAGATGATGATTCAGTCCAGAAAAGTTAGATATTATTAATGCAAGTCAGTTACCAGTGACTCTTCGAAAGCTTTGCACTTCTCCAACTGCTCCAAAGCCTTTTTGTACTGATGCATGACTGTCTCGGGTATGCCATTTTCTGACCACTCCTCATATTCTGCAAAGGTGGTTTCCATGTCTACAAAACAGCAGAGCACAGTGCTGGCTGTAAGAAGGCTGAGAAAATAATGTGCTTTAATAACTGAACATAAATCTTCTCAAAAATAGAACACAAACCGTTGATAAGTTTGTATTTCAGGACCATGCAAATATTTTGATGTATTATGTGTGCTGGAAGGGACTTTAATTTTGACAGTTTAGAATATCACAAAATGTTAAAAATGAGATTTGATGTGTCCATTCAGCTTGTTCAGAAAAACAGAAACAAAACTGAACCGTCTGGCTGTCTCTAATCCAGTCCTGCTGAAACTGTAAGCAACAGGGCCTGGGTTTCTAAATCTGTACAGCATTTCAAAACCCAGAACACAACTGTGCCGCACACACTTAAATACGTCCCACAAGTGTGCTTTATCTTTTTCACAGGATAATTCACAATTTATTGTGCAAGCCACGTGCCATTGCTTGGAATCCTGCTTATTTTATAGCAACCCATCCGAACAGAAGAGGCGTTATCTTTACCCATTAAAGGCACGGCCAGCTGGCGACGGAACAGTGTATGGATGCGCTCAAGCTGAGTGTTTAACAGCTCCTGCTCCTCGCGGCTGGAAATCCTGCCAGGGGGAGGCTGAGGAAAGAAAGAAAATGGGAGAGAAATTTCAGCAAATGAATGCGTCTTGAAAACTAATCAAATTTTCGGAGCGAATAAAGCACAAACCTGTACTGTGGACAAAATGACATTTTCAAACTCCCTGTACGCCTCCCACAACATCTGGCCCTTGGTCGTGTGGAGTCCTACTGTCATCACTGCCCTCTCAAAGATCGCTCTCACCTTGTCAATGCCTCCTGGTGAGCCCATACCACCAATTGAATACTGGGCATATTCAAGCCAGATTTCTGGGCCTGTGTACAAAAAACTTAATTAATTGGCAATGACAATAAAAATAAAGATCGCATTTCACCTAATGAGTAAGACTGATGTGATGCACTCACAGATGTAGTCTTTTACTGCTCTCTCAAAAAGCTCATAGACTTTCTCCCTGTTTGGTTCCTCTTTGGTCAGGCGTATCTCATCCTTAAGCCAGTCCAACCAGATCTCTGTAGGAGTAATCACAATATTGTTTCAGATGCACAAAAAACGCAGCATTGCTACCAGCAGATTCCTTCTGACCCCAAACAATAATGACAAACACCAACCTTCAGTGAGCGGGAAAAGTTCACTCATCTTCTGCCTTGCTTTTCGCAGACGGAAAAGCTCTCCTTCCTGCTTGAGTAATTTGATGAGATCCACATGGCAGTTGTAGTCAAAAGCATTGATTGACAACTGAAAGACACAAAGAGGAATGTATAAGTTAAACACTAAATTGAGTCTAAAGAGCTAATTTAATTGTAAAAGTAGAAAATAATGAAAGTAAGTCAAATGCAATTCAGCCTCTCAAACATTACATTTATAAACCTAAAGTGTAAAACCTGCGTCAAAACATTTTAAAAAACCCAACACACCCTAAGTCCTGCTGGAGGAATTGTGGAGCGCATATCCCTGATCATACTCATATTTTTTGGTTGTGTCCGAAACTGTGTATTTTTTGGAAGGACGTTTTTGATGCCCTGAAACAAATTTTTCATAGAGACATTCCACAAGAGCCTGCAGTCTACTAGGTGTTACGCCTGAAAGTATAGTAAGGAGAGCGGAGAAATACCTTTTAAACATCTTACTTACAGCAGCTTTGAAATGTATCACCATTAGATGGCTTAAACCAGATCCCCCTACCTATAATTTCTGGAACCAAAAAGTATGGGATGTTTACCAAATGGAGCAGATCACATATACACTAAGGCTCCAAAAGCATATTTTTACTCAACGCTAGGGTCTTGCATTAGATTTATTAATACAATGAATCCTGTTTCTTAGTTTTTCCACTACATATTATATATCCTATGATGTGTCCTCACTTTTAAAGGGTAACATATGATACTTTTGAGAGGCCATATAACAATGAATGCTGTAGCAATCATTTAGGGTAACATTATGGTTAAGATTGGATTAGTACATCTGTTTCTTGAGTGGGAATGTTGTTTATGTAATTGTGTACTTATAAGCTACATTTAGCTGCCTTACAACTTATAAATCATGCTTTGTTATACTGTATACACCACTGTTCATCTGAAAATACTACAGAAATAAACAGGCTGGACACACTACATTGCTTACCTATAATCAGGGGCAGAACCAGACATTGTAAACATCAGGGGCTTGGCCCAGAAAGGGATTCAGAATATGCTTTTTCAAGAATTACAAAAATAGATCAATTATGATTATGATGACCTAATTAATGGGCTCAGTTTAATTATTTTGGTCATTAATCCAAAGATAGGTCTTTCCCTTCAACTGATTTACCTTCCAGCTTCAGCAGCAGTTGAGGAAGATGTGAGAATTTTGTATAAATTGCTTTTTGAATTCTGTTTGTTAATAAATAGTATTTCTTGCATATTAACACAATTCCTTTCCGTTTTATGGCAAAGAATAGTAAAGCTACAGTGGATATAAAAAAGTTACCCCTGAAACAAAGCATGATTTAGAAGTTGTGAGGCAGCTAAATCTGAAATGGACTCAGATATGTACACAGAATGAAATTAAAACTGAGGGACTGCTTCACTCATCAGTTAAATAAACCGATCAGCCACTGACTGGTGAAGTGGTGATGTTGGTTGTGTGGCTCCAG
>JAQQAE010013923.1:0-12573 GCA_029823295.1 Pseudamia nigra | reverse complement strand
CACAACTTTTGATAGAAATGAGCTAGAGACTCGCTTCTTTTTTTGACATACTCAGAAATTTATGCCGGGCCAGATTATATCATCCAACGGGCCGGGTCCGGCCCGCGGGCCGTATGTTTGATACCCCTGGTCTAGCAGGAAAGAGGAAATGAAGGCTTCTGCTTTTTCTTACCTGTTTTTAACTTAAATCATTTAGACTACTCTGACCATCACTGACAGAGGAGCACAACAATGAGGGAGAGGAGGGGAGATGGGTGGCAGAGGCTGAGGACGACCACAGGCAGACGGGGGGTGGTGGTCTGCTCTCCAGGGTATATTAATAGACGCAGAGTGGCTTTTATCTAGGAAAGAGAGAAGCAAGCTGACCTGAGGGGAAGAGCATTTAACACATGCACACACACATGATTTCATTCTGTCTTTTCTTTAACACACACTCATTCTCATGCAGTCACCGACACACACTGGACTCCATCACGCACATGAACCACTCAGCTCGAAGAACATTTAAGACCAAGCTAAGGGCTTTATTTTACTGGACGGTTATAAAAGCATCCTATGAAACAGACATTCACGCAGTCTCTGGCAGTAATAAAATACTTTTAAATCAAAAAAGCAAAAGTACTTGATTTGCATGTAAAGTACCTTTAAGGTAGCACTTGGGAATGAAATGCTAATTATTGTTATTGTGTTATATTTAACATTGTGATAACTGATGTTTTTCATGTTTAAAAAACCCTCATATGGACTGACAACAGGACTGGTTAATGACACTCTCTGGCACAGTTTTGAAATGAATATGTATTTTTGATTGTTAGATTACCGTATTTTCCGGGTGATATGTCGCTCTGGTATGTTAGTCGCACGAGCCAAAAAATGCATAATGAAGAAGAAAAAAACGTATGTTAGTCGCTCTGCAGAACAGGTCGCATTTGTTCGGGGCTCAAGCGCACGGCTGCAGGTGCGTGCTTGAGCTGCGCTGCGGCTCGCCTCCTCCAGCGGCTGTCAGTGTGACAAACACCCTATAGTCAAATTTATTCAAAATACAAGTCACTCCGATGTATTTGTCGCTCCCCCCGCCAGACTATGCAAAAAAACGTGACTTTTAATCCGGAAATGAGGGTACTATTTCCCACTAGTTTTATCTAGCTTTACATAAATAGACTGTGTAAGCTTAGCTTTAGTATTAAGTCTTTCAGATAAAGTCTTGAATTACAGAAGCTGAAAAAGGCAGGTTGAAAAAATGAATGACAGCAATTATGTATAAAGACATTTTTGGTCCATATTGCACAAAAACAGTTTTATGAACTCATTTTACTGTATTTGTGTTTTCAGTTAACATAGTCATTTAATTTCACTGCTAGGCTTAGCATTTTAGTATAAGTTTTCAGTAAGTGGGATAACTCAGCCTTTCTTTCATTTTCTTCTTCATTTTATTTCATTTTCTCTACTTAATCTCTAACGCCTCATCAAACACCTCCTTGCTACTCCAGTTTTTCGCCTTAGGAGCTCTTTTAAGGATTAAGATGCTTTGAAAATAAGTTTAAACTTTCCTACGCTCTACTCTTAACTTTAAGGGCAAATGCATAGACCACTCCCATCATTCTGAGAATGTGCTTAGAATTTCCTGAACTCTTTACACTTGGGATATGGACTCTGTATTAAAAGGTCAAGGTGCTAAACTGACATGCCAGCTGTCACCTAGTGTGGAACATTAAAAGTGACAAAGAAGACCTCAAAAAAAAGACTCCTACTCTTTTCTTTTGTCTCTCTTCTGTCCACTAACCCCAGCCGGTCGAGGCAGATGGCCGCCTACCCTGAGCCGCTGGTTCTGCTGGAGGTTTTTCTCTACTGTTAAAAGAAGTTTTTCCTCCCGCGTCGCCCTAGGCTTGCTTGCGGTGGTTCTGTCGGGATTACTCTCTTTGCCTAGAAATAATTGTAGATTATGATTTGCGCTATGCAAATAAAATTGAATTGAATTGAATTGAATTGAAAAGTGTTGGGAAGCTGAAATTTCATATTAAGTAAAAATAGGAAAACATTCCACATTCAAACTAACAGCAATCATTCTCCTCTGTTCCCAAACGCTGCAGAGTGTTGTTTAAAGAAGAGGTTACAAGTTTAAGTGTATTTTGTCTTATCGCAATATAAAAAAGAGAGAAATGTATATATAAAAACTCATAACACTGATACATTTACATTCAATAATATAAAAATGAAATGCATTTGACACTTAAGGGTCAAAACAAGTAACAAAATATGAGTGACCAAAAAGGTGTAGGCTGAAGCTAAAGCTTATTATGCCTCACACTGATAAGAAATCAAGAAGAAAATAATAAAAAGAAAAATATTATACTTACTGTAGGCTACCATACCATATCACATCCAACAGGTTGAAGCAAAATCAAACCAATGCCTGATACTTTTGTAGTGCCCTTGTTTTTGAATATGACCCGGTAAAGACTATGCCCAGTTTTGCACTCAACTAAATTACATGAGGTGGTAAACGTGACCCTGGAGCAGCTTTTTTGAGACATGTTAGTGACTTCAAATTAGAAACAAGCTGGTCATTTTCAGAACAGTAAATGTCTCAGCTTTGACATGTGATCCATTGTCCTTGTAGTATTTTCAGTGTTTTCACATTCACAGCCACCGTCACATTCTCTGTCTATTTACATTTTACACAGCGACCGAGCTTTTCTGAGATACCGTGCTATGTGTCCATTTGCCAGAGTTGGTTAGACAGTGTTTCAATCTGTGCGTTTCTTGTGATTATAACCTATAGAGTGCGCGGTTGGGGTTTTGTGGACCCCCTGCAAGTATCAAACATGCAGGTGTTGCAAGCAGACTCACTCTCTAAGGCCTGATGCTCAGTTAGATCAGTCAGTTTCCCGTCTGTGTGTGTGTCAGTAATTGAGGCTCACTAATAATTGCGTTCATGTTGAAACTGGAGCTGGCTCTCTGTGCAGGCAGGATGTGGTGTGGATTTGTGCCTGAGGTCATGCAGCTAGTGCTCTCTAATCTACAGCCAGCAGGGATTTCTGATGCCTGCGTATGCCTCTAAGTGCCCATAATCTGCTCTACAGGAGGTCGCTGACATTTGCGCGCTTTATACATGTTTGCATAAGTCAGGAACTTAAAAAGTCTCTACGGGTGGTTGGAGGCATGAGCACAGGCACAGATTTCAGCTGTGACGGTGGGGATTCATCTCCATCAAAATTAATACTCTATTATTTTGGGTTTTTTTGTCAAGTGGTTGTTTTTGGTCATTTTCTTGATTAAGTTGCTAATTTTCTTTATAATTTTGGACTTTTTTTCTTGCGTCTCTTACTCATTTTTTGTCCTTTCATGAATTAAAAACAATAAAATGGTCAAAATGACCTGAAGGATCCAGAGCTCCGCTTTAACACAGCCTACACTCGTATCATCTGTATCTCCTGTATGGTCGACCTGTACCTGTTTTTCTCATTTTCACATGTTTATGGATGTATGTTTGCGTCCATCAGATCCTGACCTCCAGCGGTGACGGCACATGTGCATTGTGGGATGTGGAAAGTGGACAGCTGCTGCAGAGTTTCCACGGTCACACGGCTGACGTCCTGTCTCTGGACCTTGCCCCCTCTGAGACCGGCAACACCTTTGTCTCTGGGGTGAGAGAGATGATAATGTTCTGAGTATTTGGGGGGGCGAAGGGGGGGTGTTGCGGTTTGTGATAAAACTCACACAAATATGCATGTTCCTCATCAGGGCTGTGATAAGAAGGCCAATGTGTGGGACATGCGCTCTGGACAGAACATTCAGTCTTTTGAGAGTCATGACTCTGACATCAACTGTGTGAAGTGAGTGCAGCTTTCTGAAAAGTTACCCATTTTTCATGTGTTTCTCCTCCTATTTACAAAAACAACAAGAGGAAAAAACCTAGAAAGCTATTTAGATGGTTAATGAATATGAATAATCCTCTGATTGTTTTCTACCATTGGTGGGTGTTTATGGTGTGAACTTAGGCTCTTTGTTTTATTCTTTCAAACACGTTCTTTAGACCATCACCTTTTCAGTTTTTGCTCACATCCAAATTCTGTTTATATCCATTCTTCAAGGTTAAAAGGAGGTTCATATGCTGCTCATTCTCACCAGAGATGTGGATGTTTTGTTTAAGCATCCATCTCAACCAGCAAGGATCTTTGTTTCTACTTGAATGTGAACATTGCCTGTTTCCCGCGCACTGCAGTAAAACCTGAAAATGAGACGCATATTCTGATTGTGTCATATACTTGTCCCAAAAATCCTTACATAAACAAAAACTATTGATACCTCCTATATATTTCGGAAAAAGGTCTATTTCAGAGAATCCAAACAGACATGACCCACGTAATATTCACAATGTTATCACATTAGGAATAATAGTTGAATATTAGTGTGCAGTGCATTGAAATGTACTCAATGCTGCAATTTCCTGAACAAGACATACTGATAAAATAATGGAAACTAGCATGCATTAAGCAAATTATGCCGCAGTTAACATAATTTAAGTAAAATTATGTTTTCTTATTTTGTCATTTTCATTGACTGTTCCAAATATTTATCTATCTATATATCGATAGAGAAAAAAATGAACTGTCAAAATGAAACTCGTGTTAACATCAGACTTGCCTATTCAGACTCTATATCCTCAAATAGGGACGTTATTTGAGACAGGATTTCTACTGCAATGTAACTTTTTGCTGTATTGACTAGTTTTGGCAAGATACAAGACAATGAAACTTCAGATAAGTGATTTACAACAATAAGATATTAGAGTGTATTAAATTAAAGCAATAGAAATTAGCATAATGTGCTGATTTCAAGACATGCTACATGATAGGCATCAGTTAATCCATACTGACTTTCACCAGCCAGTATTTGAGAAATAGCACATGTCCACTTTTATTTGAGGAAATTAAGTATACTGTATTGTCCTGAGATGTTGCTTCTACCATTTACGGCCTTGTGATTCAAGTTCATGTAGAGAACCCTCAGTTCGTGATGACAGATTTCTAACACGGCTGTGTGTGTTCAGGTACTACCCCAGTGGGGACGCATTTGCTTCTGCTTCAGACGACGCCACGGTGAGTCGCTTTATCTGATCCGATCGGTTTGTATTGATATGTCTGATGCTCTTAACAATACACTGACTGAGTTCACTATCTTAGTGTTGCTGTCGAAAGGTGACTTTAGTGAGTTACTTTTCACAGATGCAACATATTTGTAACATACGTATGTTATTGAGGTTTCTAAGCTAGATGGTGTTATTCAGAACCCATTGACATAAATGGTGCCTATTATACATATTCACAGGCTTAATTTGCTGTTGCCTCATGTTCTGTTTGTGTGATACATCCTCAGTGTCGTTTCTATGATCTGCGAGCTGACCGAGAAGTGGCCATCTACCAGAAGGACAGCATCGTGTTTGGTGCTTCCAGTGTGGACTTCTCCCTGAGCGGTAAGGACACTAATAAATGTACCATGTTTACAATGAACTGTACTGTAACTCACTGAAATGATCAGATAATAGTGACTTGTTCTGTGACCTCTTTTGTCAACCAGAGAACTGTTGCTTGCTGGGTATTTTCTCTGTTGCAGACTATTCTCTGTAGACTTTGGAGATGATTGTATCAAATCCCAGTAGATCAGCAGTTCATGCAATATTCAAACCAGCCCCTCTGACACTAACAACCATACCATGTTCATCTGGAGCCTATCCCAGCTGACTTAGGGCGAAGGCGGGGTACACCCTGGATGAGTCGCCAGTTCATCGCAGGACTGACACATAGAGACAAACAACCATTCACACCCACATCCATATGTATGGACAATTTAGAGTGACTGATCACCTTACTTCACCTCAGTCTGCCGCTCAGTTTAAACTTGAACACTATGTATACATGCCTAAATGCACTGAATTGCTGGGATATAATTTGACATTGAGACGCACAACTCTGATGTCAACTGTATGAAGTGAGCCTAGCTTTCTGAAAAGTTAAAGTTTGATGTATTGTAATGAGTTAATGAGTTGTGTTGAGTGTACCTAATGAAGTGGCCAATGAGTATAAAAACCTTTAGACCAGCTCTTCCTCATGTAATATACACTGTCTGTCTGTTTTAGAATCCTACCTATCTCCTTAGTTGAAGTGATAATAAACACAAAAATATGCTTTTTGATTAGTTGATTAAACCAACACTGGTTTAATATTTTTCTTTTTTGTTTTTTTTTTTTTACAATAACGTATGATAGAATCTGGAATTAGACGCTGCCTCACCATATCAGTCAGTTTATTGTCTGTACTTTGCACTGACTCTTCGTGTTCTGTCCCTGGCCTTTGTTCTCAGGTCGCCTGCTGTTTGCCGGGTACAACGACCACACCATTAATGTGTGGGATGTTTTGAAAGGGAATCGAATCACTCAGCTGTTTGGTCATGAGAATCGCGTCAGCAGAGTCAGAGTGTCCCCTGATGGCACAGCGCTATGCTCCGCATCCTGGGATTACACCTTAAGGGTGAGCCGGGGATTCCCAGACCACATGATGTTTTGCACTTTTTGTTTTGTTTCTGTTTTCACTAATTCATCCAGAATATCAACTGTTGTGACTCAAGGTATTTACCCCGTGGGCTTTTGAAATAAATCTGGTATCACATATAGTTCTAGAAAATTTTTAGACCACTGATTTCACCGTTTAAAATTACATATTTGAGCAGTGGTTTTCAGAAGAAACCCATTCGACCCAAAGTTAGAAAAAGTCATTATAAACTGCCATGGTGTCTCCAGTTTTTACTGTAAATAAAGTCCGCATGTCATAACATTCTGTACACTTCAACACAAAAATATTCTTATAAAGCATATAAGAATGAACTCATCAAGTACAATTGAACCAAACTGAACTTTTTGTAAGTCAAGAAAAAGCAAAAAATATTCAGGACAATTAAAAAAATGAATGAAATGATCAAGAAAATGAGCAAGAAATTTGAAAAATGAACCAAAAAGAATAAAATAATGAGTAAAGTGAACAAAAATGAATGAAATGATTAAGAAAATTAACAATCGGGACAAAATAATGAGCAAAAAGAACAAAAATAATTAAGAAAATTATCAGAAATAACAGAAATTAACAAAGTAATGAACAAAATAACAAAGAAAATAAACAAAAGATGAGCAATATGAACCACAAAAAACAAAATAATGAGTAAGAAAACTGTACAAAGTAATAAAGAAAGTTAACAAAATTAATGAAATACCTAAGAAAAAAGTATACAAAAAATTTGCAAAATGAACAGAATGAATGAAATAATGAGCATCAAGAAAATGAACAAAATGAATTAAATACGTAGCAAAATGAACAACATAATGTATAAAATAAGCAAAGTGTTGACCTTGACTAAAAGGCGTCACAACCTGTTGTAGGTCTCAACTCAAAGCTTGATGAAGACAGTTTTCATTTGCTTTCTAACCTCAAATCCATGTGATATTTGACACAATCACGTCTTCAGTGTGATGTTTCCTGTTTGTTGCAGGTTTGGGCTTAGACTCCGCCTGACAACACCAGCAGGATGTGACGATGAGTCTGAAAACACCAAACCTCCGCACTGAATGAGAGTAAATGAGTAATATGGTAACTGTAGGACGGCTGTGAATTCTGACAGGCACGTCACCTTTGTATTTCGAGCATCATCTCTAATATATCGTTAAATCATGACACGTAGAAGGCAGATATGTCTTCGGCATTAGAGCTACGGTCCAGGTAAAGCACTTCTTTAAAGGTCAATGAGGTTATTTCTGGTTAAAGGACCTGGCTCCTAAATTAGGACAACTTGTAATGTAACAGAGAATTTCTTATTTTATTGTAAACAGTTTAACAGTTTAGTTTAAAAAAAAATTGCTTGAGAGAAAAAATAAATACTCTGAGGTATCTGTTGTTTTGTTGCTTTGTTATTTGTTTGTTCATGTTCTTGATCATTTTGCTTATTGCTGTTCATTTGATCGTTTCTGTTATTTTTGTGTTAGTTTCTCAATGAACCAATTAAATATTGCTTATTTTATGGTTGCTTTTGTTCATTTTATTTTTATTTTTGCTCAATGACTTTTGTGGTCATTTTTTGGAGAATTTTTATTTATTTTTTGTTGTCAACAATGCAATTATTGGGGTACTTTAATATTTTTCTTAATTGCTTTTATTTGCTTTCTCAATTTTGCTCATTTCTTCTTAATTTCGTGTATTTGTTTTTTTTGTTTTTTTAATTTTATTGGCTATTTTGAACATTCTGGGCCTTTTTTTTAAACTCATTTTATTGCTAATTTTTCCTCATTCTCTTGATCACTTTTGTTTACTTTCTTGATAATTTTGTTCATTTTTACTCATTTTCTACACTATCATATTTTTTCGTCATTTTCCCTGTTATTTTGTTTATTTTTGCACATTTTCTTGCTCTGTTTGTTCATTTTGTTCGCTTTTGTAATTATTTTCCAGATTTTTTAAAATATTGTTTATTTTTTACTAATTTACTTGCTTACTTTGTTCATTTTTACTGAGGTTCGTGATTGTTTTGTTGACTACACCTTTTCATCTTATTATCTTTTACACTTACATGGTAAAAACAAAGAAGACAACGTTGTGTGGGCCTGTGAGTGTGGGTTCCAGACTTCAAATCTCTCTTCTGAGTGTTGAATTGAAAGCGTTTGTGCAACACTGGTTAAAAACAACCTGACATGACAATATTGGACACAAAGCATTCACCACGTCTATAGTGAGTCTTTGTTCGGCTGCAGCCTCTGGTGCTGCTTTGACCTACATTCACTGACACGGCCTGAAATTTGCATTTTTCCAAAGACCTGAATCTACACTCAGCTGACAATTCGAACTCTGAGGCCTATTTATTATTTAGACTCAAATATTTCAACTTGATTTTCTGCCAGGACGAGTTTAATTTGGTGACAATAACCTTAAATATCTGAAAAAATACCTGGAAACCATACTGCCCTACGAAGGCCAAGTGCAATAATTAAAAAAATTAGTAAAACCAGTCGGTCACGTTTCATTTCAGAAACAAAAATGACATGTCAAATTTGCACGTCCGCCAAAATCTAGAAAAAAACTGAAGCACATTTAGTAAGTTAATACAGTTTGGATTTGTTCCCATGGCATTTTAACTGGAAATGAACAAACAAAATAAAATTTTTCAGATGAACAACAATGAACTAAATGGTCACAAAAGTGAGCAAAATTAGGGGGAAAAATATACAAAATAATTAAGGAAATTAACTAATGTGAATAGAATCAAAGAAAATCAAACAAAATAAGCGAAGTGAATGAATCCATCAAGAAAAATAATTACATAAGACAAAATGAACAAAAAAGAAAGAAAGTGAACTGAAATAAAAACAATAAGGAACAAAAACACAGAGATTAAATAAGAAGACATTCGTTTGAAAACTAAATAATAAAGAGGCAAAATGAAGGGGAAAAATCAAGAAAATTAAGCAAAATGAAGAAAAAAATTGAGAAATTGAAGCAAAATGGAAGAAAAAATGGAGAAAATGAACCAAAATGAAAACAATAAGGAGCAAAATGAGCAAAAACAATAAACAAAATAAAAAGATATGATTTTGAAAGTAAAATAAAAAGAAAATTAGGCTGAGAGACAAAATTAGGAAGCAGATCCAGAAAATGAACAAAAAACAAACTAAAAATGATGCAAAATGAACAAAAAAGTGGAAAAATGAAGAAAAAAATACATTAAGGAAATGAGGAAAAATGAACGTGATAAGAAAATGAAGCAATATAATTAAAACATGAAAAATCATTCAGAAAATGAGCAAAAAAATGAATAAAAGATGAAGGAAATGAACAGAAGCAAAAGAAGCAAGTAAAACGTTAGTGAACGAACAATGAAGAAAAGAATCAAGACAGCGAGTAGAAGCTTTAAAGGCACCCTCCATGTCGGTGCAGTGAGATTTCTGTAGTTCCACTGTCTACCAGCAGGGGGCGCAGGGTCTTTCCCTGTACTCTTCAAATTGATCTGTTTTTAGACTCCTGCATGTCCACTTGACCAAGTGTTTATCCTGATAAAAGCACATTTTATCTCCTACACGTCTTCATTTTATTTTTACCACTGGTCAAAGATCAGTCGTCCACGTCGTCATTTTTCGTGTCTTATGTGTTTTTCCCATTTTCCCTTTATTTACTAAGAATAAAATATCTGTCAGTATTATGTTGTTTTCTCCAAACTGATGATTGAATTTGATCTACAGTATATAAACACCTGAACACACAGGGCGAGGGTGGATTCATTCTAATCGGTTTTAGTAAAATGTACATTTGTCCACGTTAGACAGTTTAAGTTCAAATTGTTCTAAAAACTCTCTAAAACACCTATAAACTGAAGAAGCTTCCCGGATGGGTGGCGAAACGTTTTCAACCAAATTTCCAGTCCAGTCGATGGAAGAAAAAAAACCACACGCCTTGGATACTATGACCTGGATGACTGAGAATCTTCACAGACAACACCTATAAACTGTACAGAAATAATGGCATTTGTGTGTGTTTTAAATGATTTTGTTTACTTCTGTCAATTATGATACTGTACACATTTTCGACATTTTGTTGCATTTTCCACTTTGCTTATTATTTTATTCATTATTTTGTTCACTTTCTTGAAGATGTTGCCACTTTCTTGCTCATTTATGCTAATCTTCTTGTTATTTGTTCATTTTTTTCCTCCTCTTTTTCCATCAAACACACACTGGAGTATTCAAAATTTAGATATGTTAATTCATATTTGGTTGCTTAAAGCCCTTGCTTTACAGAAATACACATTTCTTTTTCATTCTTATTATTTTGCTCATATTTTTTGTTAAAATCTGTTCATTTTGGGATTATTTTTATCCTTTTTTCAGCTTTGTGTTGAATTAATATTTGTGCACTTTGTTGATTTTGTAAATTTTTGTCATTTTTCTTATGTTATTGATTTTTTTCATTTTTCTAATTTAATTATTTTCTTGATTTTTGTTGATTTTCTTGATTTTTTTTCATTTCTCATGATTTTTTTACATTCTTTTTTGTTCCTTTTCTTGATTATTTTGCTCATATTTTTCTTGAAAATATTTTTCTTCATTGTAAATCATAAAGCACGTTTGTTGTTTATTTTCTGGATTATTTTGTAAAACATGATTTTTTTTCATTTTGTGTCATTAACAATTACCAATAAAACAGAAGATTAAGTTTTCACTGTTGAAAATTGGATGTTACAGAACTTCCTAAAAATACTGCTTTGCACCTGTGTTGCTTTCAATTTTGTTTATTTCTTGTTGATATTTGTTCATTTTTGGGTTTGTTTCTGTAAGTTTTGTGATTTATTTTGTTCTTTTTGGTTGCTTTTCCCCCAATTTCTTGACCATTTCGTTCATTTTTGTTCATTTTATGAATTATTTTTTCATTTTTGTTGGTTTTCCTCATGACCGTACTCATCATTTCTTCTTTTACTTTAGTTTTCTTGATAGCTCTGTTTTTCCTCATTTCATTGCATTGAAAATTCACCAGAAAAGAGAAAAACAGGAAGAAAATTTCCAGGAGTTTCCAGAGATCATAATATACAGCTTTATGAGACAATAAGCAGATGTTGATTCAGGGTTTGTGCCATCTGTATGGCATCCACAAGGGAATCACCCCACAGGGAAATACCAGAGGGACAGATTTCTGTTTTCAAGAACGGAGGCATCCAAAAATAACAAAAAGAAAAAATACATTCATTTAGAATACAGACTTAATTACACACTGTCTACCGGTGTTAAATACCTACATTTAATGCTTTAATGCCTCCTGCAATTTAAGACTGAGTGGTGGACAATTAATAATACCTCAGTTTATACTGAAAATGAATCTATATATAACCTTTTAATGTATTTTACTCTTGAACTGTAACAGATAATATGCATAAATATGTGGATCTGATAAAAAAATGAAAAAAATAAAAATGAAAGAGCAATGAGGGACGAGGGTCTTAAGGGTCTGGTGCTGTGTGGTTTGGGTGGCAGCTGAATGCGACGCCCAGGTCCCATCGCCGGTTGCCAAAACTGGCTCCAACCGGGAAGAGGCCCTGGGGCAGACCCAGGACACGCTGGAGGGACTGTGTCTTTCGGCTGGCCTGGGAACGCCTGGTGGTCCCGGCCCCCCAGAGGAACCACAGGGGGTAGCTGCTGAAGCTGCTGCCCCCACGACCCGACCCGGGCATGCAGCAGATGACAGATGGATGGAAAAATGAACATAATAAAATACAATAAACAACCTAGTAAAATAAACAATAAACAAAATACTAAATAAAAGAAACAAAAATGCACAAGATAATCAACAAAATGAAGAAAAAAATAAAATAAACATTAAATTGAAGAAAAATAAACAAAATAATAAAAAAAATCAACCAAAAATAACAAAATAATCAGTAAAAGAACAAAACAGTCCACCAGTTCATCAAAAAATAAACAAAATATTCCACAAAACGAACAAACTCAATCAAAAATTGTCTATGTATATTAATTATACTAAATTCTGC
>JAQQAE010013922.1:0-12574 GCA_029823295.1 Pseudamia nigra | reverse complement strand
CAGAACGGATTAATTGGTTTTACATGTATTTTTATGGAAAAAGTTGCATCGGATAACAACTGATTCGGATACAGGCCATGGCGCTGGAACGGATTACCGTCGGTATCCGAGGCACCACTGTATTTCACCAAGATGATAAGGGGTCTGAATCTCCACAAATATTTTCATACTGCAGTCCCTAAGTTATTTTATTGTTTTAGAACAACTAAGTTTTTTTCAGCATCATGAAGGAAACGTTGCTACTGTTAATTGTGCAGATGCAGATTTTCATCAATCAGCTGGTTTTATTCTGTGTTGGCACCTTGGAAATCTATAAGATGTTTCACAGCCAAAGAGGATTGTGCACACTAAATTTAAATTATTCTCATTTTATTTAGAATATTATGAGCAAATGGGTGTATCACAGTAAAACACCATCACACCGAGCAAAATGCAGAGTACAAAGAACTTTCTTTACTTATTCTTTTCTTTATGAGTCAGGACTTTGTTGTTTTTCTCCCCTTGGCTTGTAAGGACATTCTGCTTTTCTTTTGCCTCAGAATGAAGTCTCATCCTTGTGATGAGAAGAACCTGAGTATTCAGTGCTTTAATCAGGGCTCAAAATGCTGATGTTGCTTATAGCCCTTCACTTTTATCACACTACCAACTTCTCACATGTGCTCCACATTTCCACTTGTAATTGCTTTACAAGTATTAACAGAATCCTCTATATGAAGGGATTTTGCCAGTTGTTTAACAAAATTACATCTACTTTTTTGCTCTAATCTCATTTTAAGTGTTTGCTGGCGAGCCTGCCTGTCTTCAGACTTTGTGCTGCTACTTTACAACACTTTTCCAGGGGAGGTTGATTTTTGTGAGGCTTTGCCAACTCTTTAATTGTCTCATAAACATTTTTTTCCATCTTTCCTTTTTAACAAAATCAGCAGTGGCTCTCTCACCCAGTGTTGTTTTACTGGCCTGGCCTATGGTAAAAACAATGAGATGTGAAAACTAGACCTCATTTGGAGGAAACTTGAAGAACTTGAACTGACTGTTAGCTGAAGGTTGTAGGCTGCAGAATGAGATATGGCACTGTGTTGACATGCTAACCCCTTTATGAACCTTTAGTCTCCATTCTGTTCCATACTACTGTATGCGTTTTGTTCCATGATTTGCTCTCCAATGTTCCTTTCTTACCATTTTTCCTCATTTCTATAAACTCTCACCTCGCTCTCACCCCTTTTTGTACAAATACCACAGGTCTCACTGTGCAGTATAGACACCTTTCTGACAGTTTTCACAGTTAATATACAACCTGGAACAATTTAATTAAGTTTGCACATAAAACTACTTGGTTAGGATTACGGAACAAGTGTTGGAATGAGGGATAGACAGAGAATGCAAATCATGACACTGAAAGTGCATGACAATGACAGTCTTGAATCCTGATCTCCTCAGTGGAAGTGGAGAACTTTGTTGTGCAGTCATAACCATTCCACCTCCTTCTGAATCTATGCCTGTCTTAAGACATTCTCAAAATGCCCTCCGTGGCATGTTAACTGTATGCAAAAAATGAAGACGGTGTCAACATTGCAAATGTTTTGAAGGTGAAATACCCATGGTATTTTGATATTTATGTGGTGAGAGTGTGCTCAAACTCTAGACTATTATTGTCAAACCTTTATTTCAAACAAGTGAGGCTCATGATGTTACATACAGTATTTAAGATATAATTTTTTTCTTTTCCTGTTACATTGTCCCAACTGAATCTGAGTCCCCACACTAATTCCGTGTAGTTTTCATGTTTATTTCTATTGGTCCATTTAACTGGGAGAGACATAAACTCTGAGTTGGTTGCATTCTAGCTGTGAATTCGGAAGAACATGGATGCAGGAAAGGCAGCTCATTTGGGGGAATATAAAACTTCCAAAGAAGTCCACTCTCCACATGATAACAACTCTACAAGGTATTTTGCACATACAAACAGTGTAATAACATGCAATTGATAAATAAAAAGAACACTGCTATGTTTATGACTGATTTAATGTGAAACATATACAACTGAAACCAGAGGGCACTCAGACAGCACATGCCGTCTCATAGGCTGTTTATTATCCAGCACCAACTTTGCAATATACACTTGACCCTAACCCTCGATTGAAATGAGTCAAGTGGAAGCGTGTCGTGAGTTGTCCAGGCCTGAGTATATTCATGTTGATTAGCCTATTATTATTCGTGATATTAGCAAAAATGTCAAAAACCGCCTTATCTCGCAATGTTAAAGAAAGTGAAAAGGTGCAATGCACGTCCTGACTCAGATTGTCTCCAAAATCCACTGGGTTTATCTGTAGCCCAAGGGCCACCCCACGTCAAAATGTCATCAAAATCTTTCCAGTAGTTTTTGCATAATCCTGCTAATAATCATGTAACAACATAGACTTCTTGGTGGAAGTAATTATAGATACGGTAAAGCCATTCAGTCACTCACCATTTTATTAGCTTTGATGGGGAATTCAAGTCTGTGGCCCTGTTTATTACGGCATAACGGGTGGAAAAAAATATATACTTCAGTCCACCAAATCAGAAATGGGTTGAACATGTATCATCCACACAAATAAGCTTCCTGATCGGGAGTCTAATTTGGGGCCTCATTACTGAGAGGCATGTTTGCTAATCACAGAGCTACTGAAGCATACATCCCTTATCCGCTAAGAAGTCCCCCAAAATGTTGCAAAAATGCCATATCTCTGTGTTAAAGAACATGATTAAAAATTCCTGTATCCACACCAAGATTTAATGGGTTCTTCCTCAGCCAAAGTTCTATTCTTCCACCAAGTTTGTAGAAATTGGTGAGTAGATTTTGCGTAATCCTGCTAAAAACATACAAACAGGCTGCAATGAAAACATAACGTCCTTGTCGGTGGTAATTAGCAGCATTGATTCATTTGACACGAGTGGTAGCCATAGTGAATTGTTTGGCTGTGGTTGGCGGAGTCGCTCCGACTTTCCAAGCTGGAATTCCAAAATAAGGGAATGTTCCATTTGAAAGTTTCAGCTAGGAACTTGGAAATTCCAACTTCTGAGTAAAACACACCACATCTCTTTGGCCTGGAATCATTGAAGAGAATTCATTTTCACATCACACATATAAATTCTGTGCTTTTCTTCCAGCTCAGGCAACTGTATTTACCTTAAGCATCTTAAATGTAGTGGTTGTGTACATGTACTTGACAGTTCAACCTAATGTTCAGAATTGGTCAATACAGTGCAATAGTTGATGATAAAGTTAAAGTGTGACCTTATTCAAGGATCCGTTAGTGATCCTATATATTCACACGGTTTGAATATTTACGCTTATAGGGCATATGACAATAGTTTATGTGGACTGAATTTCTGCTCATTTGATTTAATTAAACATGTTCATTCACATCAAATGAAAACATTCTGCTGATAACAAAGTGATTGATTGTTTTGAAACCTAAACTTGTGATTAGTTTTTGATGAACTTTGCTGTCAGGCCTGCACTACATCAAAATATTAACTCTACCCCTAGTACAGTAATGTGTACTATAACCACAGCACCTGTATTAAAACTCTGATACTTTGAAAGCTGCACTCTGACTGACTGTTTGCATTAACCGGTCCACATTACTAACACATCTGCAGTCTTGCTGTTATCTTTGTGAAATCACACAATGAAATATTCCTAATGACTCTTGAAGGTATTTAGCTCTTGACTCTTTGCTCAGTTCCATTATTACTGCTGTGAGTGCCAAATCATATCAAAGTAATTTTACTACACCATGCATTATTAACTTTTTTATTTCTTATGTATAATAAGTTAAATTGCTAATCGTATAATTTCTTTAAAATATTTGACAATGACATGTTCTCCTTTATTTGGAAACAGAAGGTAGAGGCAAAAATTGTGTGTCAATTTTGCATCGAAAAATATGAATATGTAGTCTTGGGCTGGCCCTGGGAATGTGATTAATCTATATTCTGTATGTTTTTCAGTGTAAATACATGTATACCATCAGTTTGCACACAGTTCAGTTACTCTATTCTAATCCATTTGTGTGAGCACTATAGATGTGTACACAGTTTAGCAGGAATATCATCTTCTGCACTGTAGTTAATCATATTTCGCTTTTATTATATTTCATATGGATTGTAACAAGTGCTTGAAAACTTAAGTTGCAGTGTTGCCAATGTGCAAAAAGGGACTTGTCAATTTGTTTACTAATAAAAGACTGAGAAAAGAGACTGTCTTTGTGTCTGTATATGATTTGTTATTCCCGTGTGTGAGTGATGTGTGCATTAAGTAGTCCGTTGTGTTCAGCATGCAGCCAGTCACATGGATACAAACATGACACCTGAGATACATATTTGACATGGCTGCCATTGGCAGAAAGGATTCATGGCACTTATGGTGCTAACAGAGCATATGTTACTTAAATCACACTAGTTTCATACTTAACACATTGCCTGTACACTCATCAAAATATACTGTGGTTGAACAGTTTGATTTTCATTGTTTGTTACTTTAAGAAACATGCTTGATGATTCATGGGAAATATAAAAATATGGAAGGAAATGGAGATGAATTAAGGCTTTTTCTCATTCAAACAAAAATGGCTTTTATAGCAATACTGGAATGTACTATTTAATTTACAAAAAACTTAAAGATAATTGATGACATTCATTTATACTAACACTATAGTTGCAGTTTCTCCATTTTCCAACTTACTTCTAAACACTGGAGAATGTGCTTTAAATACCACATTATCGTTAGAAGAAATATTATTGTAACCTAATAAATGTTTGTGTGACCAATGCCATTAAAGAGAGTATGTGTGTCTACATGCATATTGGATCATTTCACCAGTGGAAAATATTCAGTACCGGTGTTCTCAAAGATTTTTAGAATCCTCTCAGAGTGCTATTGTCTTAAGTTTTAGCTTAGGAGTGATTCAGGAGATGTCTTGAAGGGAGGAGGTGGAGCTGACATTAAGTATGTCACATGATTTGGAAAGCTGTCATTGGTTGATACCGCCTCTCCAAAATGTCCACAAAAAAGTGAAACTGGAACAAATGAACAGCAGGACTAATCACAGACATGTAATACAACACATGGTACAATTTAATGTTTCTGTTGAACATATAATAAAGCACATTTGGCAGCATTATTGGACTTTTGAAATCTTTATTAATCAGTTTACATATAGTTTTCAGTTTCACATGTTACATGTTTTCAATTAAAGCCTTGACTTATAGAATCTGAAACAAGCAGGAAAAAAATAATTACAGACATGATGCTATGTTTATTAAAGATCCATATTGTACAAAACCATATATATTTCTTTAGCCTGAACCAGCCTATCGCCTGAACCATTAATAATGAAGGTAAACAAAACTGATGACATTCTTTGTTGTTGCTGTTTGTTCAAAAACATGAAAACAATTTTTTATTTCTTTCAGGTTTTCAAATTTCAGTCAACAAATAAAAAAAACACTGCTGGATTCAGTGTTTTTCAGTCTTGGTTATAAATTAATCATTTATCCTCTTAGTTTTTCTTCCATTTTTTCCTCAGTCTAAGAAACTCCTACACTTCTTAAAAGTCCTCCTCACTACTCCTAACAGTTCATCACCTTAGTACCACTTCTAAGGGTAAAGATGTGTTATGAATCACTTTTATCTTTACTAGGATCTACTTTTAAAAATTCAGAAACAACACCTATAAGATTCCTCTTAAGAATTATGGGTGTGGTTTTCACTAAAGATACTCTTTGCACTAGGAATCGTTAGGAATATGGGCCCACATGTTTTACATTAGTAAAGGTACAAACAGTGTGAAAGTACTCCACCATTAAAAAGTTATGCATTCAAAACCCTTCTTATTAGATTATGTAGCATGTACTTAAATTATTAAGTAAAACTAGCTACTATGCACATACAGTATCCCTTTAAGACAACAAAGTTGGAGATTTTAAACAAACTACATTTCTCTGTAGGGTGGTTTTGCTGTGGTTCAAATGCTTCTAGTGTGATGTAGTTGGTAGTCTGTAAATATGCTCATTCTTTCTGCTCTGTATTCATTGAACTGCAGTGCACTGTGATGTATAAGCACTGTAATTTAGATTTTAAATGTATCTGGAGGTAATAGTCCAAGATAATTTAGCAGTAGTGATTGAATAATAATTAAGATTAAAACATCATCTTCAAACATAACTAGGAACAGATGTGAATCAACAGAGACTGTCAAAGTAGTTTCACCAACACTAAAAAAAAACAAAAAACATCACACATATCAGTAAAACAGTGTCAGGGAATATTTTTGCTGCACACCATTAATACCTTAACTTTTCATACCTATTTTGCATGACTAGCTTTGGACGCAGAAGTTACAGTGGAGTATTTTCAGTGTATTTTCTTTTACTAAAGGATCTTTAGTGGTGCTCCTAGCAGCCCTGGATGCACCCCGCTCTCACCCATCACTCCCTCCTCGCTGGGCGGCTATGCAGAGGCAGTGACGTCACCAGCCTGTCTCTCACTCCCTTCCTGCTGCATCACAACAGCCGTTAGTAGCTCGCGCAGCACCAGTGACCGGGGCCAGTTCACCCACTGCTAATTCATTGATTAAATAACTGTGTTGAAGTTGCAATACTCAATAACATCCGAACACGGGGGTGACCGACAGGTACTGGTTGCAGTGCGATAACCCCGCTCCAGCTGTTGGGACATGGCCAGGCCGGAACAGGTTCTGCTCTTGGAGCCTCAGCACGAACTGAAATTCAGAGGTAAGAGGGGAGGGAGGGCCCGGCTCGGACGGGAGGGGGGAGCTGCCTCTGCCAGCAGGGCTAGGAAGGAGGGGGCAGACAAATGTTACGGTTACTAAACCGTGGAGAGGCTGCAGCACATTTTCTGCCAAAAAGCACCACTGGAAAAGATTAAGAGTGCTGGAAGAAGGACGACAGGTCAAGTGACAGCTAGCTAGCACGTTAGCTAGCTGGATTAGCTTCTGGCGGCTAAGCTAGTCAGGCCCTGTTGTAAATTTCTGCTGCAGCAGCTGCCTCATCAAGCATTTACAACTGTAACATGCGTATATCCACCAGGAAACAGCAGTCATTACAAATATGTAACACAATTCCGTTCTAAATTTACAACCCGCTATTAAACATAAGCTGCAACATAGCAGGTCTAGCTGTTAGCTAACATTAGCTGATCTCTGATTGGCTGTCTCGCTCTGGTGGTCAGCCAGCTGTCATTTAATAAGTTGACAGCTCACAACACAGAGGAAGCGGACAAACTCTGCCACTTAATATGTTTCAACTCCAGGCCATCAACATACACACTGATATTTGAGAGGAGCTCGGCATTTGCCTGCAAAAGTCACGTTGCTTTAAGGCCTAATAACGTTACATAAACACATATGGTATTATTGTGTCTGTTTTGAAGCAGATTATACAGAGATCAAGCAACATGTTAAAATGTTGGACCTTGTACTTTTGAGCTGAATGCTGAAATATGCCACATTGCAAAATTCTTAAAAGCGAGTTCAGGTCAAAACATTGTCAACCTCACAATCAGACATTATGTGTGGCGATATCAGCTGTTGATCTTTCAGTATAACTGTACTCAGCATTACTTTGGTTTGAGCAAAACACCTTAAACACTTAACATATCACAGCAGCAGCACTGCACAATGATGCCACTGTTTGCCACAGAAGACACTTGAGTTTCATTATAGTGAACATGATGAGGGATCCAACTATTTCAGACTTAAACAACCTATGCAAAAACAGATGCAAAGATTACATTATGGGTAATATAACAAGCCAGAAGTATAACAGCCTGTGAGTTTGTTACAGTATTAAACTGTGCTTGTATAGCACTTCTCAAAATTGTGTTGCAAAGTTGCATCTTAAGAAATGCATAAAACACACTGATAAAATAAGAAGTTGTGTGTGAACAAAAACAGGCCAGCACAAGATAGACATAAAACCTAAAGCAACAGATAATTAAAAACGATAAATTGAGCATACAGGATAAACATATAAAGCCATGTGTACATTGCGACTTCAGATGCAAGATTTAATTGCAGTGTCAAGACAAATACAGAGTAGCTTCTTAGCATTAGGTAAAGTTTTAAGTTGGCATAAGTTTGCACAGAGAGGAAATGCTTTTCTAGCATCTGTCTCAATAGAATATATTGACTGTATCAACCTACTGAGGTTAACATGTATCTAAGCTGAGCCAAACTCAGCACTGTCAGATTGATTATGGGCTAAATGTATAATATTCAATGATATTTTGAGATGTGGAAAATAATGAACATGCCTTGGGCTAAAAAGCTCACAGTACTCGTCCATTAAGTCCTTTATGCCTAGGGCTGAACATTTACAATACCAATCAAAGGTTTGAAAACACCAAATCCTTCAGTAGTTTTTCTTTACTTTTTATTGTTTTTAACATTGTACATTAATGCTGTAGACATCCATAATGTAAAAGAACATGTATGGGATTATGCAGTAAAGTGTCACAACATCCCTTAATAAGTGAAACATAATGGTGAAACAGAGATGTTCCAGCCAACAATTCATATTTTTCAAGGGAAAAAAATGTTTAGTACAGTCCCCAGAACAAACCACATTAATATTTGAATGTTTTGCCAATGAAAGAAAATGAAAAAGGTCCTGTTCCTACTGAAACCATGGCTAGCAGGTTTAGAAACCATGTACGGTATGTCTAAATTATTGCAGTATTATCAGCCCTAGTATGAACAAGGGATTTTTCAACATTGACATCAAAAGGCCAAACTCAACATCATCCTCTGTTAATTTGTTTTAAATAAATCCCACCAAGGTGAGACCCGCGTAGCCTGTTTCTTACTAAGTTATGACATGTGGGGCATGTCATTTCTGACCAGTCTGAGGACTAATATTATTTTGCAATTAATTTGCAGTACTTTTTTGGACCATAGGTAAAGAAAACAATATAAGTGATAATCTTTGGAACTTCGCACAAAATTTAATTATGTGGATCAGTGAATCACAGTGTAATCAAACTGGTAACTTTGATTTTTGGTTTTGTTGGGGGGGAAATCAAGTATAGTACTAGTACTACTGTATTTGACTGGTCAATAAGCATGAAGAAGAAGCACTGTTGCTATGAGTACTTGTAGATTAATATACCTTGCCATGTAATTTAAAATGGAGATGAATCATTTGAGGTTTTCTGTTAAATTATTCAAACAAATCAGTGCCAAACAGAAACACCTGTGGACATATTCAAATTGTGTTATGCAAACACATGGTAATGTGTAGTGTTAATGGAACAAAAGGACCTACTCAGCCCTGCTTAGTACATGGCAATATGTCAAATGCCTGTACTCAAGCCCAAAGTAATATGTAAGCACAGACTGTGGATTGACAGAAACTATGTCTGCCAGTTGCAACTAATTAGGCCTGGGTTCAGACCATCTGCTGACCATATACTCTAAAATTTGAGGGACTGGCCTTCTTCATGTTTAATTAATTTGCTTTTTATTCTGGGGTAATACTAAACAATCTTTCCAAAGCACCAGGTCCACCTTCTGTCTGCTATTTATAATGTATAGCCTTGAAAGATGACTGCCTAAAACATCAACCATCCGTAATAGTTTTTAAATGCCGTTTTTGGTTTTCTTAAGTTGGACAGAGTCCTGAAAAACTTTGAGGAAGTAGTAGATCAGGTATACAGTAGTCAGTGGCATGAGTTCTTTTCATTAAAAGCCTTTAAAGTCGGGCCAAGATTGTGAGGGTCTGAATTTCCCCTCTGTCTTTGCTCAACGGGGAAGGGAAGTGTCAGCTGCTCTGGATGTTTGCTGAGTTGAAACTTTATCTTGAATCTGGTGTATGTGCTAATTCTGAAATAGCTTTATGTTTTCATGCACAGTGACTGAACCTCTTTCAGCTAAGAATGTTGTACTCAACATCTACAGGAGTGACCTGACTAGTTATTATTTAATAGGAAATAAGCTTAACTAGGATGAAATTGTGGGGTTTGTAATATTAGCATCATTGTGTCATTTTAAACATGGTTTGGAAGTCGGCTGACTCTTGATGGGTTCAGTGGGTCACACACTACAGTTGTGCTTTTCATTGAAATATTTTCACTTGTGATCAGCTTGAAAAACATCACAAGACCTCCAATATTTTACGGTTGAAATCAACCACCAGTATACTGTAGATTATGTAGAGGTTACATATAAGTAGTTTTATTTATTTGAATCACATACATTTTAAACCTTAACAGAAATCAATATATTTCTCAAGTTTTTATTTGATGTCATTTTGAACAATATTTTTCATCAAACCATTTTAAAATGAAAATTGGAGTTCTTTATTCTGATGTAAATTTGTCTGGTATTCGTATTATACCCAGTGGATTGTCAGTGACTAACACTTGCCAGTAAGCCAGCTTGATATATTCCTTTTTGGAATTTCTGGAGCCACTGCATTTTTAATGTCATTTTCACAAACCACAAAATAGACGTGCCTCCAATTCTTTTTAGATCTGCAAAAGATTGTGTCCATGTATTAGCAGTATTACACACAAACTACTGTATGGTTTTTCATGAAATGTTTTGTATGTGTGGGCATGGCAAGAGCCAAATATGAACCCCTTAAATTTCAGAGCAGATCCATGAAAAGGAGTAAGCTGCACTAAAAGTTCAAATCTCTTATCTTGAAATGATTACCTCCACTGAGGAGTGGCGGAGGTTATGTTTTTGCTGCCGCTTGTCTGTTTCTCAGATACTTAGCAAGCTTACTCAAAAAGTAATGAAGAGACATTGACATTTTCAGGAAAGGTGTGAAATGGGACAAGGAACAGATGATTAAATTTTGGTGGTGATTCAAATCACCATCTCAGCATATGGCGTTTATTGCAGGGAAACTGAATAACAACTCAGTTTATGTTCTAACACTCAAGGGTTTTCATGATTTTATGAAGGAAGTGAACGTCCAGAACATCATTACAGTTAGAAACGTTACTGTATGAAAAGGACATTTATATGTGTCACCATGTTGCAACCATCAACATACCTCTGACTCATTCATCTGATCATTGTGTGACTACGGTATGCGAGTATCAATGTAAACAGTGAACTTAGAAATGTGTTGTGTGTCGGGATGTCATTAAATTCAAAGACTAGACCAGAAGAAGGGGGGGCAGGTTGGGGCTTATAATAAACTGGAGCAAAACCGTGTGGGGAAATTAACTGCCTTGACAGAGGTCTGCACTCGGGAGTGCTTTCTAGTTTATTATTTAATTAATTCAGGATGACAAAGTTGTTAAACTTGTGCTAATTCTTTTCATTAGTCAGTCTCAGCATCTCAGGAAAAGAAAAGGCCAATTTCGTGAGATACAAATACTGATTTGAAATTTTCTTCAACAGAAAGACAGTGCAGTTACTTCCTGTGTTATAACTACAGTTTGATGCAGTAATCAATAGTGGCTACACTTTGATTTGACATTTTCAGCTTTTAATCAGTTGCTGCAGTTGTCAGGAGGCTGTACTCCTGATGGCTCAGTCTCAAAATAGTAAAACAAGGTAAATCACCCAGACATTTATAGACACCAAGCTTTGTTATCTCAATATAATGAAATAGTTCATTTATAATCTTGAGATATCTGTCTATAAAATAATCAAGTAAATATAGAGCAGTCGTGTTTGAACAATTCTTTGTCAGTTCTCAAACTGAACTGATTGGATTGTAAGTAACGCGCAGATTCTTTTTTCCATTTCAGTGTTGAGGGCAATTTTTCATGATGCTAATTAATCAAATAGGCAAAGAAAGAACTGCATACAAACTAAAACTGATTTTTAATTTTTCAATCATAGCATGTATATTCATGAAAAATAGCAATATTGTTATTTGGAAAAAATGTGAATTATTGTCTATCCCTAGTTATTACAGTAGAAGACATGTTTGTGATGAACTACATGGTGAAAATCCTGCAATGTGATTTTCTGGATTTTTCTCTTTCTGTCTCATAGTTGAAGTGAACCTATGATGAAAATTACAGGCCTCTTATCTTTTTAAGTGGGAGGAGTTGCGCAATTGGTGGGTGACTAAATACTTTTTTGCCCCACTGTAGCATGTAGTACCATTAAACAAGCCCAAAATAAAAAAGCACCAGTATTTAACTAGCTTCTACATTCTCCTCAGATCCTCATGAACTTCAAATTGGTGCACTCTGTATAGAGTTAAACACACTAGATCTGCTAGATTTACATGAAATTAATGAGCAGCATGATAGCTAGCACCCTCCTACGTGTATAGCAGTAACATGCTAGTAGATGGGAGACAAAATGGGCATGATTATAGATGGAACAATTTTGTTTTTGTCACTATATCTACCACTATGTCTGAGGGGAATGTAATTAATTCTGCTGCTTTTATTTAGTCTTGTTTTGTGCCATGGTTTCCATTACACTATATGTAAACAGCCATTTGTTTTTCCCATGGACTGTATATACAGTGGGGACAATAAGTATTGGGAAATGTAAAAATGTGCAAGTTCACCCATTTAAAAAGATAAGAGAGG
>JAQQAE010013921.1:0-12574 GCA_029823295.1 Pseudamia nigra | reverse complement strand
GAAAAAGAATCATTTAGCATATACAGGCACGTGAGGCTTAATATATGTTCATTGAGGAAAATGATAACAAATGTATTTTTAACTCTAACAGAGTTACATGTACAAACCAAGGAAAAAGAAAATCAACATCATTTATTTTGTCAGTACTCTTACAAAAGTCTTTAATAGACACATATAAACACTATTTAGATGTTACTATATATGGGACCTTTAAGATGTAAGATTTTATATCACCCTAATTTGTAAGAAGTTTGGCCAGGCGGAGAAATGTAGGTTTAAAATATAATGCAGCACTATCAAAGTTTTCTGGGACAGATAGGCCACTGCGGACACAACATATTTTATTTTTTATTTTTTTCTCAGTCAACTTACTTTTATTTGAAAATATCTCTCAATATGTAGATTGCAACATGTTTCAAAAAAGTCAGGAACAATTTTAGGGTTGAGAATGAGTTACAATCATTCAAAAACGATGTATTTTGGAACAGCTTAGTTACAAAAGTGATTTCAGACAATCTGTTACACAGGGAGCAAACAAGAAGAGGTTCCCTCAGAAGAAAGATGGGCCAAGTACTACCAGTTTTTCATTTAATGCATGAGAAACTTACTTTTAAAGAATAATAAAAAGGGATATGGATATTTCACATGCAACAGTGCATAATACAATTAAGATTCAAGGGAACATCTCAAGGGTGAGATAAATCCCTGAAACACTGACACTTCTATGACACGTTTCAATTTCTTGTACCTGGCCTCTATGTTCCATACCAGGAAAGTTCTAATGAATTTACTGCCCATTGATGTTCTATTTCAGCTAAAAGGTAAACATGGCTATAGATGGCTGTTTACAGTGTGTGAATCTCTCTCTTTGCTTTACTGTGTTCAATCAAGAGACATGAAAAGTGGCGGTGCAGCAAAAATACTTTATGGTGTTTGCACTCGCAAATAATAAAACATAAATTGTGGAAACCCTCAGTCTTGTACAGTTCAGTTCATTCAAAGAAGCCTGCCCTGAGAAATAGGGGTGAGACCACTGATTTTCTGCTGGTAAATATTTGAAGAGCTAATTTGGAGGGCCTGGTTTACTGGTGTTAAACACTGTATGTGTGTGTGTGAGAGAGAGAGCCACACACAGCCAAAGCCATTGAGCCACACAACCAGAGGTTGTGGAGATTTGATCTGCACATTTTCAGAAACCTGTGAAAAGGAATGAATCATGTTGGTGAATTAGGACAATTGATTGAGATTAACTGGCACTGCTCTCAATGGTCAGTGCAGCAGACAGCCTAATGTCACACAGCCAGTTCAGCCAGTTGCGTAGGAATCTGTTTAACTTCTCAGGGAGATGGTCGATCAATTAGTTAACCCAACCAATCCATCAGGAAATGAGCTGCCAAACAACTAGGCAATCGATCTGTCAAACATCCAGTAAATCATCCCATCACCCAGTCAGCCAGTTAACCATTGGAGTACAGTATTATCTTTGATTTTGTAATGAAGCCCAGGAAAAAAATTCTAAAAATGATGGATGCATACTTCTGAAAGGTTAAATTAGTTTAATGGAGACATATTGTGCAAAATAGTTTAGTGTCTATTCTTGTTACAAAACAGATCACGGCACTGTAAAAAATAATTATAAAGGACCAAAAGTTTCACTCAAAGGAGAAAAAGACACTTTTTCAGATAAGTGGACATGAAACAAGCAATTCAGAATTCTGCATTTTTATCTCACAACTATACACTCATCCTCCCCAATCAATCCTCTGGGACTCACCAGACCCTGCAGAGCAACCAAAACCATCCTGACAAGCTGGGGTAATGAACCAGTGAGTCTTTAAATGGTGGAATCCATGACACACACAGTAAAAGTGTGTGGTCAACAGGTTCTAATTTTAATTTAAAACAACAGACACTGTTAAAAGGCTCAAAACCAGGAGTATATGGACATGGTAGAATCAAGAATCCCAGACGTCCTACATTGCTAACTTGTTAAAAAGCGATACAATATGTCTTTTTTGATTGATTCTGTTTGCTGCTGTTTATGACCAAGAACAAAACAAAAATGTATCAGTGTGCGCGATGTCAAGGACATATAGAGAGACAAAGATAACGACTGGAAACGTGAAGTGCCAGTGATAAAGGGCAAACGCTAGTGTTTGTTGCTTGCCTGCCAGCGCTGTGTGGACAGGACTCTCCAGTGCGCCCTGTGCCCAGGAGGGGCGGGGTGGGTGGCAGAGTAAGGACAGAGGGAGAGCAGAGAGGAAGGCAGGACTGGCAGGGTGCGGTCTGAAGTGGCAACAGATCGTTTTGGATCACTCAAATCCTTCAGTTCAACTGGAAAGCTGCAGCTTGTTGCACGCCGGCCGCATATGGAAAGAGGAGCATTCAGTCCAGAGAGGGAGAGCACTAACCGAACAGCAAGCGAGGGTGTCTGGTGTGACAGTTCCCAGAGTAAAAGAAAGAGAGGGACAGAAACCACAACACTGCAACTTGGATATCAGTAACCGCTCTCTCTCTCTCTCTCTCTCTCTCTCTCTCTCTCTCTCTCTCGCCTACCAAATCGACTTTGAACCTGTTTGTTTAAATACACGGACTTTACAGCCTGCACACTTACTGTTGATTCTGTAAGGCGAAGGGAGCGAAGTTTCTCAATTTGGGTCAAATTTCTGGAGCCGCTACAAAGTTTTTGGTGTCCTCGTGGTGCCCGGAGGTGCCCGACGCAGTAAATGAGCTTCTCTTGTCCGAGTTTGACGGACGTGATGCTGCGAATGTCACGGACGATGGAATCGATAACTGAACCGGGGAGGTACTGAAGACATCTCTCTCCCCCGGGAGAGCCCACCCTCCCCCCGGGGCGATGCGGATCCCTTTCCTCTTTCTCACCGCCTCTCTGTGTGCCTTGGTCCTCTTCGCACCTGCCTCGGAGGGCTGCGGACCGGGGAGGGCTTACGGCAAGAGGCGGCCTCCGAAGAAGCTTATTCCGCTGGCTTACAAGCAGTTCATTCCGAACGTGGCTGAGAAGACACTGGGTGCCAGCGGTCGACCCGAGGGCAAAATAACGCGCAACTCAGAGCGCTTTAAAGAACTGACCCCAAATTACAACACAGATATCATCTTCAAGGATGAAGAGGACACGGGCGCCGACAGGCTCATGACCCAGGTGAGGGGGCACAGTGGTGGGAACTCGGTCACGAAGTCTTGCACAGGTACGCAGTGGGTGCGCAGTGGGTGCGCAGTGTTCCCCACCGCTGCTTTTACTCGGTAAACTGTTGGTGAGGTTTTACTCGGTGAATAGTAAGCTAGGATAGGCTTTGTGTTACAGCAGACTCAGACTTTAAACCACTGAGGTGAATCTTATGCCACAGCTTTGCATCTAATTGTCTGCAGAATGTTTGCGGTCAGTTAAATGTTTAAACCAAAATGATGATTTGATTGATTTTACTGACTCACTGCGTTTCGTTTCACCTCTGGAACCTGCTTTCTGATAAATACTTCTGAAGCATTGTAGTAGTTCTTAATACAGTTATCCCCTTGTTTAAAATGTTTATTTAGGGTTTTTCTTCCGACGCGTAAAAATAATCTTTAAGGATATTTAGCCAGACTCTTGATCAATATGCAGCGTGCATTTAACATTCATTTCACTTTCATATGATATTGTGTTTAAGCTTAGAATGAGCTGCTTCTCACAACTGCATTCACAACAACGCAAGGTTGCGCAAGGTTTCTAAGGTAAAAGTGTGCCAACTGCTTAACAATTATTGTGTGAGTTCGGCGATATCTCAGAGGAGGCATTTGGCTGTTCATTCATTCATTCATCCATTCATTCTTTGTTTACGCCATTAACAGTTTAACATCTGTAAGTCACATGTGAGTGCTTTAAAATTTTACTTGACTTAATCACAACATCTGTGTTATAAATGTATGCGTGTCTTTGAATTTGCGCAGCTTGATACGTCTTTGATGACATCTGTTACTCACCCATGACCTTTATTACACAGTTAACGTTTCCACTGGACTTTCCCTTTTTGATGCTTCTACCCCGGAGTTGTGAGCAGAGGTAAATGTAATATCTACATTTTATGAAGTCTGATGTATTGTCTTGTCTTTGACTCAGCGCTGCAAAGACAAGTTAAACTCCCTGGCCATTTCTGTGATGAACATGTGGCCTGGTGTGAAGCTGAGAGTGACAGAGGGCTGGGATGAGGATGGTCATCATTCAGAAGACTCACTGCACTATGAAGGCCGTGCTGTGGACATCACCACCTCAGACAGGTAGGCATGTAGCAGAAAAGACTGTAATATTTAAAGTGTAGTTTTACAGCAACATAAAGTTACCGCAAAAACTTAAAGGTTTTCTGTAGTCATTCACAGTGTTTGACAAGTTCTGATCTGAATTCTGAACATAAGAATGTCTTTGTCCATTGTCACAGGGACAGAAATAAGTATGGTATGTTGGCCCGGTTGGCAGTGGAGGCTGGATTTGACTGGGTGTACTATGAATCTAAAGCCCATATTCACTGCAGTGTCAAATCAGGTAAGAGATGCCATGTATATGTATGTTCTTGCTTTTGTGGACAGCGGTCATTACCTTTAATGAAGATGATTCTCAACCTATCATCCACTAATGGCGCAGCCCAGCAAGCTGGTTGTGTACTCGCAGGTTGAGTAACACTGCCTCCTCCTCCTCTTTCTCTCTCCCTCTCTCTCGCTCTTTCTCTCTTGCTCTCTCTGTCTCTGTCTGTCTGTCTCTCTCCGTCTCTCTCTCTCTCTCTCGCTTTCTCTCTCTGTCTGTTTGTGTGTCTGGCCTATTGGGAGCCAATCAAAGCAGGGTGTGCACCTGTGCTCTTTGTGTAGCCAGTCTCACTTCTGAGCCAAATCACAATTCATATTCATTCAAAATACACCACTAAAAGTCAAGAGGTTGGACATACCATCTCTGTCAGCGTTTTTTTTGTTATTTTTATTATTTTCAGCATTATTACTGTAGACATTCAAACTGTGAAAAAAACACTTATGGAATTATGTACTAAACAAAAAAGTGCTAAGAACCCAGAATATATTTCAAATTTTGTCCAAAATTCCCACATTTAGCTTTGATGGCAGCTTTGCACACTGATGGCATTCTCTCAGCAGATTCAAGAGGAGGTTACCCAAAACGGTTTTCAGTTCAAGAGTTAATTTGTGTCACTTCTTGTCTTGTTCATGCACTTTAAACCATCAGATGTCTTGTGCAGGGGAATGATGGGTACAGAGTCAACAGCCCTATTAGTGATACTGCAACTTCTGTACAAGTTCATATTATGGCAAGAAACACACCAAAGAAAAAGGAATGACACCTCATCAGTATTTCAAGAAATGAAGGTCAGTCAATATGAAAGATTTTCTGAACTTTGAATGTGTCCCTAAATGTAGACGCCACAAATATCAAAAGCTATCTGAGGTGCTGTAAATTGACCTTTCTGAGACAGCAGCAGAGGTAGCTTATGGTCTTCTTTTCCTGGGGTGGTCCTCATGAGAGACTGTTTCATCATGGCATTCAATTGTTTTAGCAACACTTGGGGACACATTCAAAGATCTGGAGATTTTTTTTATATTGGCTGACCTTCATTTCTTAAAGTAATGATGGACTGTCTTTTCTCTTTACAAATGTTTCTTGCTATAATTTGGATTAGTATAGTAGCTGTAGTAGGACTAATATGGCTGTTGACTCTGTACTCACCCTTCCTCTGCACAAGACAACTGATGGTGTAAAGCACATTGAGAAGACAAGAAATGGCACACAACTGTAACTCTTGACAAGACATGTGTGATCAGAAAGCCATTTTAGGTGACTGCCCAATGAACCTGATGAGAAAATGCAAAGCTGTCATTAAAGCTAAATGTGACTACTCTGGATAGGCCAAAACATGTTCTGGGTTCTTTAATATTTTTTTAGTTGTACAATGCAATATACAGCAGGTGGAAGTATATACACAACAGAACAGATGAGGTTTTACTGTGCTTAGTTGATGAAATGCACAGTCTGTTATGGCATGGTCCTACCCTGAAACTTGTGAAGATGATTGTACCCATTTGGTGGATTACAAATTAACTAATAAAACTGCATTAGCATTTCAGGAATATAGTTAAAAAATTCCTAAAATTCTGCTGTTACTTATTATGTTACTCTTACCCACATAGCATTTAAGAAATACATCAAACAATACTAATCAAACAGTACTCAACCACATTCCACCTGGAGCTTTTCTAATGTTTGAGTCATTTTAGAAATCCATTTACCCATGTCTGGTACCACCAGTTATTTGATGCCAAACTACATTCTAGCAGTCTGCTGAGTTTAGTAGGCTGTGAGATGATTAACTCTCTCTTTGTTTTGCTGTTGCTTTTTCCTCAGTAGGTTTCTTTCAGATCTCTTATCTCTGTCTTATCACCTCCTGGTCACAGCCCTCCTTCTCTGCTTACAGACACACACACCTTGGGCAAATATTTGGCTGCCTTAAGACTGCATTAAGACAATCCACCCTTACACATGTACTTAGACTGACAGGGGCTGACAGAGTTTTTATTTTACACAGATTTTTTTCTTCAGCTGTGATTTCCAATTCTTTTTCTTATTCCATTAGAGTTTCTATCCTATTCTATTCTATTCTATTCTATTCATCATTGCTTTGACTCTATTTCTTGTAAAAATGAACATGTTTCTTTTAAAAACTCTGCTGTAATCCAAACAATCCAATATCTATGCTCATTTCTGAGCCTGTGTACTTTCCTGTCTCTCTGACCCCAAGCCGTGCTCTGACTGTGGTGATACAATCAGCTGGTTATCCATTAGCTCCTGCTGACTACCTTTTCTTGCCACCTTGTCTCAGTGTGTCTTAAGGGGCACCTTGTTTGGAAAAATTCAAGCAGGGGGAAATGCCCGCTCTGTGGCATGTTTCATAGCTTAAATGCACAACCACAGCACTGATAAACCACAATGACAATGGATTGGTTCTAGATTATTGGCATTTACTGATAGTGTATAAGGAGGGGCATGTGAATCTGATTGCATGAAAGCAGAGGGGATTCAGGTAAGAGCTTTATTTTGCTTTAAAATAAACAAATCAACTCTAGATGGGGATGTAAATAGCTTATCTGCAGATGATGCAGTATGTTTTCTGGGTGTATAGGTGAAATTTGAGGCTAAAGAATTCAGGAAGCCAGAGGCAAATAGAAAAGCAACAGACAAAGTCTGAACATGAGTCACATCATATCCACATGTTAACAATCCACCACTGAACCACTGAGATAAAGTCGTCCTTGGGTCAGTGTCAAAGTCTCACCTGTTTTACAGATCACTTGCTGACCCAGAATAACCTGCACATTCAGCCATTGTAGACATTCAAGGTCTTCTGCACTACTGCTCCACTCAGAGGAATTCCAACTTTATTCCTCTCTCTATTTTTATGTGTTATCACATCACATGTTATCACCAAATATAAATGTGGCAAAGCTTCCATAGAGGTAATATTTTTCTATTACTGTGCAAAAATTCAGCAATTACCTTTGATCAAATTCAGGAATCTAGCCTTCTGTGTCTCCTCTCAGGTTCCAGAAAATCAAACCCACAATATATGATTTTTGTTACTGATTAGTCTTTTTAGTGAGAGGCTATAAATATAGGTGATTGTCTATCATAATGATCAATTGGTGTCATCACTCCAACAGGCTAATCCACATCATCGCATGCTGACTTGCAGATCTAATCTGAATTTGCAAGGTGCAGGGCAGCTCGTCAGCATGTGATGTTAGGCCCACAACTCCTTAGTAGGTGGAGGCTGGGGTGGTTATTGAGAAATGCCATATATGTATATGTTTACTTCCACACTGGAGACTGCAGTTTGAGTTTTAATGAGTTATGATGTGTCCAGCCCTCAAACTGACCTGCTTTCACTAACCCAAAGGAACCCGCACCCGACAATTTTTAAACCAAAAATGCTCACAAGTGTGCAATAGTAGCAAACTATTTTTACTATGGTTATTGTCTTATCATAAGTTGGACTTTCCCTGTCAGGCTGCTCTGTGCTCTGACTTGGGATCCTGATCATGTTTCAGTATTTGACAATGTAGGAGTGAAAATGTGTTGGTCATGTTTGTTTCTGCAACAGTTTTCTGTTTTTGCTCCCACGAAATTAAACATGGCCATAATAACTGGCTTTGCTTTTGCATAACAGCAGGAAATTGTGTTTCGACATGTCTTCATTATGTTCAGCCTATGCTTATGACACTGAGTAAAGGAGAAGGATGTGCATTTGAATGGTGCCTACTGCCTACTACTGCTTTAAAGTTTAAAGTATAAATAAATAAAATGTCTCTGTCTTTTTCACATTTTCAGAACATTCTGTCGCAGCCAAGACTGGTGGTTGTTTCCCTGGTGATAGTGAGGTTATTTTGAAAGATGGGTCAACGAAGCAGATGCAAGACCTTCAACCTGGGGACCTGGTCTTAGCCTCCTCAACAACAGATGGCCAGGGCCCTCTTGTCTACAGCCCAGTCTTGTCCTTTCTGGATCGCCAGCCCAATGTAACAAAGATTTTTTACATCATTGGCACCAACGCAGGGCTTAATGTTACACTCACAGCAGCACACCTAATCTTTGTGTCTGACTGTACTGGTATTTTAAACAAGTCTCGGGGGGGAAAGACAGCTGAAAGACCACTTCCTGGTTCGATATGGGAGGGAAGGCCTTGCTGGGAAGCAGGTCTGAGGACAGCATTTGCCAGTGAGGTCCAACCAGGACAGTGTGTACTTACATCACAAGGCAAAGCAGGGTCAAAGGCAATGCTGTCACTTGTGACCTTTGTGGAGGTGCAGAGAAGCACTGGGTTGTATGCACCTTTAACACAGCATGGCTCTATAGTGGTGAATGGTGTGCTGGCATCCTGCTATGCTGCTGTGAACAAACACCATCTGGCCCACTGGACCATGGCCCCACTCAGGTTCTTCTACAGCCTCATGGTGCCTTCAGAACCACAAACTGATGGGCTGCTCTGGTACCCGTGGCTCCTACAGTGGTTGGGGCAAATGCTGCTGGATGCTGGACACTTCCACCCTTGGGGGATTGAACAATGGCAGACATAGGAGCAATAAAGACATCTTTTACACTTTATTCAGTCTTCAGGAGGGCCAGAGCACAGACCAATCTGCGCACTTGAGGGACAACCAAAGACTGCTGATATTGTTGTTTTTATGTGTTTTTTAACTACTTGCCTGTATTTGCTGTAAAACCAAAACAGACACAAAGTCACATGTAAAACTGTGTGAACAACAGAGGCTGACATTTCTTTTTCACTTCAGCAATTCCAATCACATTAATGGAAACTGGTAAAAGAGACCAAGACGTGACAGAGACTGCTTTGTTACTGGTAAACCAACAATAGTACTCTCAGGTCCACTCTGATTGAACTATATTTTGCAGATTCCACATTGAAAGTAAACTTGAACTTTCAAAGTAAACTAAGCCAAAGTGTTTCACTTATTTTATGTATATAAAAGAAAGGCTGTATCTTACAACAAAACTAAACCAGTGACAGGTTTGATAGGAATTTTACTGTGTTTAATTTAAATCTAAATAGAGGTTATTGAACCAGTTAAGAAATGTCAAAAATAAAGTTAAGAATTCAAATATAGTTACTGAACACTAACATCTACATTTATGTACATAGGTATTTATATGGTTAAGTAATGTTAAGAAAGATTAAAAGAATTATGTTTGTTTACAGAATGTTTGATACATGGTAAGTCCAGTGATTCGGTTCTCTTCCAGGTAGAGTCTATACTGTATATAAGAACTGATTACAAAGTTTATGATCAACCATAAAAATGACATTGTTTATGCAGTTTTTGCTAGTGTTGAATTGTAGCTTTACATCTGAAAAAGGGCTTCATAATTTTACTGAATGGCAGGGAAAGAACTGGCATTCAGATGTTATTCTTCACAGTGTGTACTTTTTTAACATTTGTGAAGTATGATCCATGTTGGTTTAATGGCCACCATGGCATTTTGTTGGAGCTTGATTGTCTTAAACACCAATGCATCTTCATGGTCTTATCAGGTATTTTATTTAAACAATTTTGACATGTTTGTCATTGTTTCAGGATTGAAGTTTTCAGGTCAGTACTAGTATCTGGATAAAGCATCGACAACACTCAGGCTGTATTCAACTACTGTATTACGCAAATTCCATGTATCATGTAATTATTTTAATCTTGAACAGTAAGAATTTATTTATACTTATGCATGGTGTTTTTTGTGTTACATCTATCACCTAAGACATATGACAAGAACTGGAGGAATTACAGAAAACCTGAAATTTTACTACAACGGGAAGTCGATCTAGTCAGATTTTTTTGGACTATTCAATAATTTTCCCTACCTGCCTAAAGATTTGTCAGCTATGTATATTAAGATACTGTTGAGGGAACTATTTAAAGATTTATTTTTTAGAAAATATTGAAAACGTATTGTTATTTTTGACAAGTCTGTGCATACAATTTGTATTGAACATAAGGGTTTTGTCAGAGCCAGATCTACTCTGTGCTTTTTTGAGTACAACTTTACTAATTTGTATAAGATGTTATTTTACATAATAAATTCAGTTTTTATTTTTGGTCATGCTTGTTCTGTAACAGACATTCTTCCAGTGAGTATTAAACATGCTTGTAACGGTAGGAACAGATTTCAGGGGGCATGAGGAATGATCCCATTCAGCATTAGTAAATGTGCGCTTTTACACTTTTCACGTGACCTTTGTTCATTTTTGTTTATTTTGGTGATTATTTGTTCCCATTGCATTTCTTTTAGTGATTATTATATTCATTTTTGGTTTTTTTTTCTGGGATTATTTTATTTATTTGTGTTCATGCCATGGAAGTTTTGTTCATATTGTTCTTTATTTTTGTTGCATTTTGCATAGTTTTTATTTTATTGATTAGTAGTTTCTTCATTTCTTTTCATTTTATGGAATATTTTGTTAACCTTCTTGTTCTTTTGTGCATTTTTGTGACATATTAATGATTCACCAGAAGACTGAAAATGAACTCTTTGACTTTTAAAATATCCAAGCATATCCAGAGATGCTTGAACCATGCTCATAACAAGGCTAAACCTTTCTATGGAAACACTTATTGTAAATGTAGATGTATTGCGTCAGCAGGATCGATGTGAACACAACAGGACTCTCTGTGGTTACAGGGTGGGCGAGTGTTTGGTTTCAGCACCATGGACAGCAGCCTTCAGCGACACCCTCCTTCTTCTTGATGCCCAAATGTTGTTTTCGGTTCTATTGATGTGCAGCTAATCCTGGAACACAGCGCCGCCTGCTGGAAAGAAAAAAAAGGTTTTTCTTGACTTCAACATAGGAGTCTGACCTAAAGAGCCTGAAAAGGAAAAAAAAATGTCTACAGGCACAAAACATATTTAAAGTCGTCATACAGGACAGGACGTATGATGAATATTTTAGCTGACAGCTGCTGAAACTATTTGTTTGTTGTTGTGTTCACGGCTTGTTTACAATTATTTTATTAATTGCATCATCTATTTTGTTCATGTTTGTTCATTTTATTGTCGATCTTGTTCATTTTGGTGAAACTTTTTGTTTGCATTATTTTTGTTCTGTTTGTTTATGACTTGGTTCACTTTCAACATCATTTTATTTATTTATCAGTTGGTTCATTTAAAATTTTTTAATTCAGTTGTATTCATCAATTGCTATTCATTTTTCTGTTTTCTTACTTAACTTGTTAACTTTGTTCATTTTCTTGATTATGTTTTCCTTTTTTGTTAATTTTTTATGGACTTTTAGATACTGCAAACTTTTTTCATGCAGGGTCATTGTATTTTTTTAATTATTCTTAATAAAATTATTTGCTCTGTTCATTTTCTTGGTTAGCTTCCCTTTTCTTGTCCATTGTTGTTCACATTATGAACACCTTTTTAAAAATTATCTTGTGTCGTTTTTGTGAGCGTTAATTAATTGTCTCATTATTTTGCACATTTTGTTAATATTTTCTTATTACATGGATTTTTTTGTTTGTGTTCAGTTATGCATTTTTACCAGTATTTTTCATCTTGTTTATTAATACATTTTTTGTTGTTGTTCATTTACTTGGTTGTTTTGGCCAGTATTGTTTTGATTTCTACTTACTGTATTTTGTTCCCTGTGATACTGTGCACTGTTTGCAGATCACACTACTTAACGGAGACTAGATTTGTGTAAAGCAAATAGCAACAACATTTACGCATGTAAGTTAATGCAGCCGTGAGGGGGGGCACAAGCCAGTGTTCTTTCTTACGCTGGTCCCAAGCCCGGATAAATGCTGAGGGTTGTGTCAGGAAGGGCATCCGACGTAAAACCTATGCCAAATCAAACATGCGAATCATTACTATGACTTCCAAATCGGATCGGTCAAGGCCCGGGTTAACAATGACCGCCATCAGTGCTGTTAACCAACAGGGCGCTGGTGGAAACTGGACTACTGTTGGTGGAAGAAGGAGAGGCGGGAGGCGTGTCCGTAGGCAGAGAGAGAAGAGGAA
>JAQQAE010013920.1:0-12574 GCA_029823295.1 Pseudamia nigra | reverse complement strand
TCTCTCTCTTAAGCTGCATGTCGCCCAGTCACTCACTCAGTCCGTCAGTGGCCCCGCTCCGCTGCGCTCGTGTCCGCCTCCAGACTCTCCAAAGCCCAGACGCGCCACCGCCACACGTTCAATGCGGGCATGACATACCGGCAGCAGTAGTGGGGCTTCCGTCAGCCTGCTATTTTTTTTTGTTTTTTAAAAGCAGCGTACAAAGGGAATAGGAAGATCCGTAAGAGTAGAAGACAGTGAAGTGACTCATTTTCTACCCCTGCTGTGCGTCGAGAAGACTAGATGAGTCAATGGCAGGGGCACAGCCTGGAGTTCATGCGCTGCAGCTCAAGCCGGTGTCCGTGCCCGAGAGCCTGAGGAAGGGCAACAAATTTATGAAATGGGATGATGTAAGTAAGGGCGAGAGAGACTTAGAGGCTGTGCATCTTTGCTTTTTGACTTTACCGGGTGATCCCTGCACGCGCTCTGCATGCATGTATACGATCTGTAGGCTGCTCATGCAACAGTAGCCGTGGATTTAATTTACACAAGCGTCTGCAGCGGTGCTGTCATAACAATAAGGAAGCAGCTACTATGCCGACATGCGCTTTGTTTATATTTTTCAGTGAACCATATGTGTGTGCGTGTGTGTGTGTGTGTCAGAACACGAGGACGTGCGCGCGCGCCGCTCATTAAATCAAATTAAACATTTGAACCAGGCGCATCCTTCCCCCACTCTGGAAACGTTTTGCCAATTAACTACAATTAATTAGTGGATCAACGCAGGCAAGAGTTGAATAACGGTATTATAGCCTGTTTTTCAGGATTTGTATCTACTACTTGCAGTGTGGTTTGGCAGTGAAATGACCTTGATTAAAATTGATTGCACGCTGCAAGTGTGTGAGGGCTTTTCGAAAACATATGCTTGTGGCCTTTAACAGTTATGGCCGCACTGCACCTTTCCTCCCCACGTACACATCCACACAGCCGCCAAATGCTCATCAGTGCTGTTGCTCTCCTAACTCAGTTCAGTCAAGTGGCTTTCGCTGTGGTGTCTTTATTTCACATGCAGTCACTAGAGTAAGTTTTCATGTTGTCAAATGGACTGGGTGAGATATTTGATTGTCATGTCGCAGCTCATCTCATGTGAATAACTGTACATTCCTCTGGTCTTCTCACTTCATGTATGTCTGTGCTGGTGTTTGAATATGAGCACAATCATGATCACTGGCTAATCCTGGTTTGTTTTTTTTTTCTCTCAATGGAAATGTTGCCCACCTGTAGCTTTTGTTCTGAACGTTTTGGAGTGAACTACTGCTCTAGTCCTGAGTGGAAGTGGTGTCGAAAAGAAATGTGACGTTCACTCAAATGTCAAGATCACATTTTAATCTTTCACCAGTTATCACGGGCAGCAATGTTCCTGTCATGCTGAGTTTATGTAAGTGACATTTTGAAATATCATTTAGTGAGGTAATCTTAACAAACACACTAAGTGAAATTCACTCAGCTCAGGTGATTCAAACGCATCACAGATGGCATGAGTGGAAGAGAGCCATAAATGTGTGAATCTGGTCAGTACAGATGGCACAGAGGACATTATGCACAGTTGTAAACATATCCCCCTGTCAATCATCAGTTTTACACTTTAATGGCTTAAAGAACGCCAGCTATTACTGAATGCACACACACTTCAGTTCCCTTGTCATTATATTGTAGTAATAGTTAGCCTTAACATGTTTGTGCACTGTGATTTGTACATGTGGGCCTATCTCCAGAACAGAATGCCCACCAGGCCTTTCCTGTGAAAACACACACATAGACAGAGATACTTTGACTGTTTTATTTCCCATGCTCTCCTTCCTTCCCTTTTCCTCTTTGTATCATTTCGTGGAAAGAATCACAGAGGAATACAGGGAGGTTGAGAGAGAAAAGCTATTAAACATTTTCAGCAGAAAAAAATTGAATTTCCCTCTTATCGCAGTGGTGTATAGTGGGCTGCACTCGAACTTTGCTTGACAAGAAATTGCACAAGCAACAGACATTTCCATTTTTTTTCTGATATAAGTGTTAATTTGTGTCTTTTCTCCAGTGGTTAAACTTTTAGTAAAAATTGTAGCATTTTTCCCTCACTGGTGAACATGTGGTGACATGAGCGTGTAAAGTTTTGTTTACTGTGTAAGGATGGCACAGTGTAGCACAGGAGCAACAGTTTCAGAACCAGGAGCCGAGTATCCGATGAAGAGAAGCACTGCACACTTCAGGTGTTTGGCTGCTGAAAGAGAATACAAAAGCTACCTGAAAGCCTGTAGACATGTTAGTGATTTCCCAGAAGTCTCAGACCTTCAACGGGCTACCACACACACACACACACACACACACACACCTCATGTTTGCGCTTTTGACATACACCGACAACTAGCTGATACAAAACCTCCCAAATCTGCTGAGGGTTTAAAACACTGCACCGATTGTGATGTTTTTTTTTTGTCCCATTGAGGTCACAATGCTATTTCTTCTGAGGAACCAGCAGAGAATAGGCGTCATTCCAAAGCCTTTAGGAAAGGGTCCAGTCGTCTAAGAGATTACTGACAGAAGCTAGTGTGATGTGAAGTCTGTGAAAGATGATGCTAGGTGAGTGTAAACAGAGAATTAAGTAAGCTTACAATTCTGTCGGAGCCTGTGGTCTGATGCGTACTGAATTAGATATCATCTGGCTCAGCTCGCAAGACTAAAATCCTGTCAGATGCAGGAGATTTTGTCATTTGCATATTGAACACAAATATGCAAACATCTCCTTTCTAACACACCCTCAGGTGATTGCTAATGGTAAAACTCTTCACTGAGAATAATGGCAAGTCCCCTGCTTGGGATGGCTTCCCTGTGGGTGTTTGTACTTTCACAAGTCAGTCACTAATCTCATCATAATTCAGCAGAAAGCAGGCCACTGCTTCCTAATGTCTTACCATTAATGACAGCTCCTCAAAATAGTCATATGACAATAAAAAGCAAGAGAAGTACCATTCCCTAGGTAATAATCACAGACAGACACCTGAATCCACTAGGGTTATTAGTTTTATATTTTAAAATATATAGATCTATGAGCATAAAAATCTTTGCTAATAATCTCCAATGAATTCTGGTGTTTATCATGGTGGCCATGGAGAGGTAGGACGTTAAGAATGACAGCTTTCACATCATTAGGCAGACTCCCAGTGGTATAAGGCTATCGCGTCACACACCCTCCATCATCCATCACATCCCGTCCAGAGTGAATTTTTCACTTGGTTATAGAAATATAAGCTGCTTAGTGTAATTCAATCAGCTCACTGGCATTCTGTGAAGTTTTGTCTTCACTGAGAGCACGGCAGAGAGATATTCATTTATCAACAAGGAACTGAAATATTGGGCTGTACATATTTTAACGTCAGTGGAGATTAGGGTTTCTGCTGATGTGATTTCGATGCTATATGTTAAGAACTGCAAGCATGAGCCTTTATCCTGCCCTCAGGCTGTAAATACCATATACATTCAGCGGTACGAGCAATATCTTTTGTTATTCAATCAAGCCAGCAATGATTGTGCAGTCATGTGAACAGGACCAAAACGATTCTTACTGAGATTCTAATAGACTTTACAGAAATGCTGGGTTGCCATGGTAAAGGTGACTATAGTAAATGCCTCTGATGTGGCATCTTCCAAGTCTCTCATTTTCTCTCTCCCCACCTCCCTTGTTTCAGATATTTCCTGTTTGTCTATGGATTCATAAACAGAAGGTTTTAAGTGCCAGGTTCAATCAATTGGGATGATTATTGTATTTAATGAGAGCATTAACGGGTCTCTACACCCAGACACCTGTGCTGTCACGCAGCCCCGAGTTCAACATTTTTATGATATCCTACACTACACGTTGCCTGGGGTCACACCAAAATATGACAAGTGTGTAGCAGATGCAGACCATTAGCGCTGTCTCATCTCCCACTGCAGTGACGGGGACATCATTAGAGGGTTTGCAAAGACACTTTGAAGACTTTGTTTCTTGCCACAGCAAATGTGGTTTTCATCTCTCTGATCTCGCATCCATGGCTGATTGAGGGGGACAATATGCTACTGTTCGACTGAACCACAGCCACAGTGGACACAGGAAAAAAAAGCAACAGATTGTGCTTTTTATAGTAGCATCCAATAATATCTGGCGTTGCCATGTTTGCCTCAGGGTCAAAATGTGTGTGTTTTTGTGTGTGACACATGGAGCCGTCTGTATGGGGCAACTGTGGGAAAGTGTGACGAGGACAAAAATGGAAATATCAGCCTTGAACCAACTTGCAATTCATAGTTGTAGTTGTCTGCAGTACACATGACTCCAAGGTCATTTATAATGCTGCAAGGTCATAAGTGGGAAAAGCACAATAAAGAGAACAAATATATTAAACCTACATACAATATAAACAACACATTTGGGGAATTTTAAAATGTAAATCTACGAGATGTCACAAAAACTATGTTTTTGATTATGTTTAAGTAAATTAATCAATTTTTCACAACTGATTAAAGAGATGTAGATACAAAGACACAAACAAATACACACATTGACTCCAGATGTTTTTTTCTTTGCTTTCCTTCAGGATTCTACAACTGTGACCCCTGTGACGTTAACAGTTGACCCCAAAGGTTATTTCCTTTATTGGACCGACCAGAACAAGGTGAGCCCACTCTGTTGTTTTTTTGGAGGCTGAATAGCCTTAACGCTTGCACCTGAGAAGTTAATCTCAGACAGTTCCCCCCTCTATGAGACGGACAGTTTCACTACACAATAAACAGCATTTGTTAACTTCAAACAAGGAAGCTGAACAGTGGAGCCCACAAGGAAGTTTTTCCATCCACAAGCGATGACAAAACAGCACTGCTCTCACTGACAGGAGATTTGTATCTGAAACCACAGTTTTGAAAACATAGTAGAATGGAGATGTGTCCTGATGTGTATCAGTTTTCACATATCAGCTTCCTGTAGTAGTTAGGTTGTACTGTATTGCTATGCAATGTCATAGCGTGTGTCCCAATAGTTTCAGTTTCAGTAGCTATACAGTAATTGTACTCTGCGGCTCATTACCATGGAAACACTATTAGAATTCTTTGGTGGCCATAAAGATATTCCTGTCATAATTATAGTTGTACACCCAGGATTAAAAAAGGGATCAGAACTTCCACGGGAAGAGTTTTAGCTCTAGGGGAGAGCTCCACAAATACATACTGACAAGGACAGGAGCGGAGTGGAAACAGATTTTTTTATAGTGTTTTCCACATTGTGTTGCATTACAGACTGTTTTCCACATTAGCCGTATGTTTTCCTTTATCATTCATGTTCACGTTTGCATACATGACCTGGTTGCTTGGCTCTGACTGGAGCTGTTGTACAGTAGAATGTGTGCTTTACAACACCGCACTATCTTTCATTCATAATCTTGGTAGCACACCGGTAAGGCTTTTCTTACCTATAAGCGAAAAGAGCACTGCTGGATAAGTGGCAGAAATCTGAACTGCTCCACCTGCAGAGCTTAACTTGACACCTGTGAGAATGCTCCATCGTACATTGTGTTTCATTTTCTACTTTGCAGTTATGGCAAAGAATATCCTAAAAGGCAAGAAAACAAGGCTTTGAAATTTGAGCCACTAAATGCTATCAGACCTGGTAATCTGACAGCAAGAGACTTTGTCTTATTTTAACCTTGGACATTGTGTACACACTGTAATTTGTACTGGTTATGCTGTTTGTTCTGTTGTTGTATGCACATAAAATCTAAGTGTGCTCACTTAGTGCCTCTGTTCTTTCAAATCCAACTCAATTCCAAGAAGATAGATGGCCCTAATGTGTTCTTGCTCTGTTTGTGTGTATAACTGGATCAGCAACAGCAGTCAGAGGTAGACTAATTAATAGCTACCATTGATTTTATGTTTGCCTAGATGAGGGTGTTTCACTTACAGCTGTATTACAACATAGACAGTAGTGCTGACCATGAGTTTATCTCTGTACAAAGTCACCAATATTATAATCCTAAGCCACTGGAACTTCATACACTACAGAGGGAAAAGAGAGCTGTATTTACATGATGATGGAAGAAAAAATAACTTTTGTTGTAGAGAGAGAGAAACAACGAGATTAAAAGTTGACCGCTGAAACCTGGCGTGTGTGTGGCCACAGATAACAAGCAGCGAGTGTGATTCTCCGCAAAGAGAATTGAGAGAGGCTCTCTGGTATCAATTCGTCATTATTTCCTGTGCCCCTGTCATAAGGCAAGGATTTTGAATGATGAGGCTTTGCCTGTGAGTGTGTTTACATGCGGGGGTGTCTGGCCTGTGTCTCCGCATTGAGAGCAGACTTGCCACACACATAATAAGTCAAATTGATACCAAGCAGTGCCCGGACACAACTCTATTAGGGCATGAAGACAGGCACCCGTTATTTTCCACAGAAGTGAGCCTGTGTGTGTGTGTGTGTGTGTCACATCTCATGTTTTTTGTCACGTTTGCTCATGATGGTATTACACATCTGTTCCGCAGACCAATTTAAACAAGTTACAATGCTCTGTCCAGTTGTTCTGTGTTTGTTAGAGACTCAGCCTGATGGCCTGCAGAGTAAAAGCATTCCTTAGATTCTTCAGACGCACAGCAGAACTGCATTGTGTGTGCCCACTGGGTTCACTTTCAGACACTCATGGTCAGTGATGGACATGATAAATTATTTACTTTGTTTTCAGTCTTAACTTTTACTGCTAGACGTTGTACAACGTGTGATAATTATACAGGCAAAATGTTGGAAATAAAGGTCCATCTTGAATCATAATATGCAAACATTTAAAGAACCTGTCATGCACATTTCTCGCTCTTTAATATATTCCCAAGTAGCTTTGAATGTTTTGCCTTTAAAAACTACTCATGTCACGCTGTAAACCCTCGGATCAGCATTTGACTGACAGGATTTCACCACTTTCTCTTTTCCTTTCTTCAAACTAGACTCTTCATAAACCTTTCAGACATGTTTGAGTGCGAATAACATGACAACCCGTGGAGCAAAGACTACAGCAAAACAATCTGTCTTTAGTAAACGGGCCTGATGTGTTTCATAACTAAGAGATTTCAATAATACAGGCTTGTTGCTTTCTGTCTTTTGCAATGACTTTGTCTTGCTTTTTTCAGCATTTACCTCTTGTTGCATCTTTTACAGCTTTTATGTTGTTTTTTTTTTGCTTTTTTGTGAGGTTTTATCTGTTCCATCTTTTATGTTATTTTGTGTTGGTGTAGCTTATATGCCAAGTTTGTTGTTCATCATCTTTTACTCTCTTTACCTGTCGTTGCTTCTTTGACACAATTTTGTGTTGTTGCATCCTCTGTGTCATTTTTACCTTTTACCCGTTTCATCTTTTACAAATTATCTGCTTTCTTCAGTAAAATTAACAAAAAGGAGGAAAACAAGGGATGGAATGAGAAATGGTGGAACAAAAATGAGCAACATAAGCAACAAAATGAGCAAAAACATGAACAAATGAATCAAGAAAATTATCACAAATCAGCAATATGAGCACACAATGAACAAAATAAGCAAAAATTAGCAAAATGAGTAACAAACTGAGTAGAAAATTTTAAAAAGTTAAGCAAAAAGTAAGTAAATGAGCAAGAAGGAGCAAAATAAGGAACAAAATTAGCCAAAAATGAACAAAACTGAATGAACAGAAAAAAAACCTCAAAATTATCAAGAAAAGGAACCAAAGTAGGTAAAATATTCCAGAAATAGAACAGAATGAATAATATTTTTTAGGCTAATGAACAAAACTATACAAAATAATCCCCAAAATTAACAAAAATGAATAAAGTTTACCATAAAATATATAAAATGATCCTCAAAATAGACATAGCAAAATGAATAACAAAATGAGCATGGAACATTTGTAAAATAATCAACAGAAATCACCAAAATGAGCAAGAAGATTAACCACAATTAACTAATGAACAAGAAGGAACAAAATGACCCATAAATCAAAAACAGATCAAAACGAGAAAAAAAAATCACCATAACAATCTCAAAAATAACAAAAAGAATCAAAATTAGCAACAAAATGAGCAACAAAATGAAAAAAATAATTTTGAAAATGAACAGAAATTGACATAATCCATGAGATGAAGAAAAATAAAGAATGTGCTTTAGAAAATGAACAAAAATGAACATATTATACTTGAAAAATGAACAAATTATTCTAGAAAATGATCAAATATTTACACGTGACAACACAACACTTATTGAAAATGTTTCAGATCTGGCTGGAGCCAGTTTTTTTGTCTCGCAGTGATGTCACGTGCATGTTTGACCATTTTTAATGTGGACATTCAAAGTCATAACATTATATGGCACAGAATTGCAAGAGCGTGAGATTTGTCTTTCAATGCTCTTAATAGTGTTTGTACTCTTTTATGTTTACGAAAGAGACTGACGAGTGATTGGAGGACCGCATCCTGGATCCAAAAGTTGGTCTTTTCTCTTGAGTTGTGAGTTTTCCTGTCAGGCTTGAATCCAGAAGTGGATGTCAGCCATGTTTTTAAGGTCACAAAAGGGAAAGTTGCATTTCAATGGGAGTTGAAACTCCGTGTATGTTTAGACCCAGTGTTCTTTGCCTGCTCTTTCTGGTTGGAGTTTTATTTGACGAGTAAATGCTCAAGGATACTAGTTTAATACTTGGGAGTCTTTGTTGCAGTTACAGCCCGAGTTTGAACAAAACCAGTTTGTTACAGAGGTGTTGGCATGCTTAAAAGACACTTTAATAGATCCTTTTTTAAGTTTGATTCTAATCGGTATGACTTAACAACTGCAGCAGTTTTGACTGGGCAGCTGAGGATCCAGGCTTGGTTAGATTTTTTGCTGACTTCCCTTCCACAAGGGGATGCTTGCCAAAGCGGGAGCTTGAACAATACTACTGTTTTCAAAGATAGTTAAAGTAGTCTGATACACTTACAAAGTATTATACGACCCCTCCTTTTCTTCACTGTGATCAAAACAGGTGCAAACTTTGCTGATTGTAATCTGATGTGAGCCATTTCTGCACACCGCTGTATTTTTAAACAGGCACTGCTATGTAAACTCCTGCAGTCATAACTCTCTGGTGTTTGTATATGTTTGGTTCAGAGTCCATTTGGCCTGCTTTTTGTGTTTCTGCATGCTCTCTCCTTCACCTTGAATGTTCTCCTGTTTTGAGTACACACACGCACACGCTCTGACAATGTACAAACACTTGCACAGGTGGAAAAAGAGAGATCTGACAAGTGATAATTAGGAGGAAGGTAATGAGGGCAGCGGAGATCATGCTGTTGTAGGAGTGGAGGTGGATACACACATTGTGCACATTAGTTCATTTTGTAGTCAAGTGACCTAACCCAAATCATGACCAAGACCAGAGTGTGTTGAGGCTACGATGAGACACAGTCTAAACCAAATGAGACACACAGTAGGGAGGTTTTCAAATATTTCAGTACGCTTTTCACCCAGAAACATGTTCAAAGATGGTTGTCAGAAAACAGTAACACTGGTTGATGATCCTACAGCCGTGGTCCTAACTGGTATTCAGTTGAGTTCATTTTGTCCGAGAATAAAAATGTACTCAAGACAAAATCAAGACCTTCAAAATGGTTTCTAGACTGATGTCAAGATGAAGACCAATTTCAAGTGTTACAAGACCACCATTATTACCATAGCTTTATACACAAGCCTTTAAAGAAGACATATTGTGCATTTTCTGGCATAATATTTAAAGTTTCTGGAGCCTAAAGATGATATAAATATGGTTTTAAGCTTCAAATCCCTCTCATTGCATGTTTAGCTGTTTTCTTTTCCCTTCTCTAAACCTTGGCTGAAAAAATTCCGTTTTGGTGCCTGCCTGCCCCTCGTTCTGATTGGTTCACAGGGTGTGGCTTGTGGAAATGAGACAAGACACCGGTAGGGACTGGCGTGAAGTGAACCATGCCGAGGCCTGACCTGAGTCCAGGTAGGTGGTGCCCCGGACTCAGGCTGTGGTGATTGACAGGAGATGTGACATCACATCTGAGGGCGAACATAAACTGCGGGTTTTCTTGCAGATTCAGCTGACCGGATCAGGAAAGTTCTGTGCACTATTTGTCCCTGAACTGACTGTTTTGATACTGCAAATTATTTTAGGGCCCAGTAACATGTTTTTTCATGTTAAAAAGCACAGAAACTTGATTTTTTATATGTCTCCTTCAAGACAAAACCTGCCACTGGGGACCATCTATAGTTATTTGTGAAACATCACCTTTACTGGTTGCTTTTTGCTCTGATTGCACCCAGATTGGGCTTTGGTGCTGGCCCAAATGGCACAGAATGGGAAAACCTGCAAGGTATGCTGCCCTGTGGCACAAGACACTCACCGATAATACGTCGCATTTTGTCACCAAGGGAAAAAATCACATAAAAAGACAGAAGGAATTATGTTTGCATTCACTCCACTGTGGTGTCAGTTATGGAGAATTGAGCTGAAATTAAACTATGCACAAAAACAGCATTAATTTAGAGCCTTTTTCCGTGTCCACATGTTGGTATAGATTTTGGGGGGATGGGGAGGGGATTTTTTCCCTTTTAATATTTGTAAAATGTACATTTGTTCCCCCACCAATAAAAGATACAGCTCCTTGTCTCTAAAAGTTCTGTTTTGCATAAGGAATAGCAGTTTTGTCTCATTACTGTCATTTTCTTGATTATTTGGTTTGTTTATGTTGAGTTTTAGAAGATTTTGTTCATTTTGATTCGGTGCTTATTTCATTTGTTTTAATGTAGCTTATCAAAATAAAGAAAATAAGTCAAAATTGACTGCTATACTCAGTTTGAGTTCATTTTGTCACTAGTTTCGTCTCATTCACTTATTTTCTTCAGTTTCTTGAATATTTTGTTTATTTTTGTGCATTGTCTTGATATTCAAATTTTTTGAGTATTCTGTTTATTTTTCCCAATTTCTGTATAATTTTGTTAATTTTTATTCAGTTTCTTGATCATTTTGTTGTTTATTTTCTTCCTTTTTGTCAATTATTTGGTGTATCGTTACTCATTTTGTTGCTTATCCTTGCTCATTTTATTTATTTTATTGTGTTCGCGATCATTTTGTTCATTTTTGTTCATTTTTGTTCACTTCATTATTTTGTTATATTTTACTAATTTTGTTTATTTTGTTCATTTTGCTGCTTGTTGTCTTCATTTTTCCTCACTTTTCTTGATTATTTGGCATATTTTTACTCATTTTGTTGCTTATTCTTGCTCCTTTTGTTTATTTTATTGTTTTCTTGATCATTTTTTCGACTTTTGTCATCATTCTTGTTAAATTGTGCTCAGTTTTTTTTTTTATCATGGTTGGTTATTTGGTTCATGTTTGTGCATTTTCTTGGTTAGTTTGTTAATTTTCTTCAGTTTGTTGATGATTTTGTCAGCCCCCCCCAATATTCAGACAAAATCTACACCCTTGTGTCCATGTGTTCCATCATAACACAAATTGTAATGTCAGTAAATGAAATTGGCAGGGGAATACATGAAGCATGACTGCATGTTTTGAAAGTACCAGTGTTTGGCACCGTATTGCAGAAGGACATAATTATATATTCCTTCATTGATTTATATCCTAACGTTAGTAATGATTATGGCACGTGACAAAAAAGTAGTAAAACAGTAGAGTGTGTCAGTTTATTGTAACTGAATACCCAGCCGAACCTTATGTCACTCTACTACTATTCTACCGTAGGACAAACATTAACACAACAGCGTCATAAATATATGTGTCTTATATAACAGTTATTACAGTTTAAAAATTGGCAGGTTTTGTCTTCTGACTTATGTGAGTGTGACAATATGTAATGTGATTTACCTCATTGTAGGAAAACTAAACTGTTGAAATATTTCTAGGTTCCTTGTTTAGTGCATTGTCACGACAGGCTGCAACAGTTTTACACGAGTGGTTCTGAAAGCCATTAGTAATGCAGCTTGGCTTGTTCACACAATTAACTGTTTGGAAATGAGTTATAAATGGTCCTGAAATCATTGCCAGAGTGCATGTGAGACCCTTCATGTGCTTAATGACATATTTTAATTACATATGCCATTTACAACATGGTCCCCATGGTTCTCACTCCAGTTCTGGATACATGGAAACACATTTGATAAGTCTGAATATCCTTCTCCTGCTTTATGTCCATTAACAATCTTTTGTTTTTGGCATGATGTTTTCATAAGTGATGCCTCAAGTCCTTTCTGAAGTGACTATTGGGCGAATGTTCAGATTTAACTTCAGTTCACACACTTTACTATTACGCAGTGAAAAAGTGGTGATTTGTGCTATACTTTTATGCTTCTGGAGGTTAATAATTTTGACCGTGGTCATTTTTGTTTACCTAAAATAATTCTGGTTTTGTTTTCAGTTAAAAATAACTTATTGTTTCTAAATGAAACCAGCATGCTTTGAAATGCTTGGTTAACGAGAATATACCGTATTTTCCGGACTATAAGGCGCACCTAAACGCCGTCAATTTTGTCCAAATATGACACTGCGCCTTATAA